>JBBPBX010013711.1:0-33565 GCA_038048925.1 Garcialebias charrua
CAGGAGACTATGAAAAACCTCATGTTTCTTAAACAAAGACACTATGAAGGTGGATCAAAATCTATGAGGATATTAGCATGGAAATTAAAAAAGAAAATAGCAGAAAATACAATCCATAAAATCAGAAACCCCAAATCAAAATTATTAAAGACCAAATTAAATGACATCAAGGAAGCATTTGAAATATTTTACAAAACCCTATATTCAAAAATCTCTGGAGGAACTACAGAAGAAATTGATGAATATTTGAACACACTAGAACTACCCCATATGAGCGAAGCACAGAATACAAAAATGATATCTGATATTACAGAAAAAGAACTGAAAAACGCAATAAGTAGATTAAAACCATGTAAATCACCAGGGTCAGATGGATATACAGCGGAATTTTATAAGGAATTTCAGAAGGAGCTGATTCCAATCCTCCTTCCTTCATTAAATTGGACTTTGAAAGAAGCGCAAACACCACCAAGCTGGAAAGAGGCAATAATATCAGTAATACACAAAGAAGGCAAAGACAAATTGGATTGCGGTTCATACCGACCGATATCTGTTTTAAATATTGATTATCGACTTTTTACATCTATAATGGCCAGACGATTGGAAGAATTTCTCCCTTCCCTAATAAATAATGATCAAACTGGCTTTATACGCCAACGTCAAACACAGGATAATGTAAGGAGGACATTACATATTATGGATCACATACAAAAGAATAAACTGGAAGCTATTATTATCAGTATAGATGCAGAAAAAGCATTTGATTCAGTTGACTGGAATTTTCTTTTTAGGGTTCTACATAAATTTGGATTACATAATACGATAATAAAAACAATACAGGCATTATACAACAAACCCACAGCGAAAATTAAAGTTAATGGACAGCTATCAGATAGAATTTTTTTAGAAAGAGGGTCAAGACAAGGTTGTGCGTGGTCACCGTTACTATTTGCATTATATCTAGAACCACTAGCCCAATTAATAAGACAAAATAAGGATATTAAAGGAATAATGATAAAAGGGATAGAACATAAATTGGCTTGTTATGCAGACGATATATTAATTTATTTAGAACAGCCAACCCACTCCCTTCCAGCATTGATGCAAGTATTCAATCAATTTGGTCAGTTATCAGGATACAAAATTAATATTAACAAAACTCAGTTGCTGTCCTATAATTATACTCCACCGCAGGAAATTCAAAATAAGTATCCCCTAGCTTGGCACAATGATCGTCTTAAGTATCTAGGAATCACTATGCCAAAGGACCTCGAAAAATTATCTGAATATAATTATGTTCCCATGATAAAGAAAATTAAAGAGGATATCGTAAGATGGAATCTAACTCCTTTCTTAAGTTTTAGTTCAAGAATTAACTCAATTAAGATGAATATACTGCCCAGATTATTATATTTATTTCAAACTTTACCAATTGAAATAAATCAAAAAGTTTTCAACGAATGGGACAAGTTATTATCAAGATATGAAAGTTAATTCTCAATAGTCCAGGTATCAAATCCGCTCATTCTCAATCAGTTCATCTGGACAGTTTCTTTTTAGCAGAAACGTTTCACCCTCACTCCAGAGGGCTTCCTCAGTCAGAGTAGTCCAAAGCACACTGAAGTTAACCCACCAAGTAAGCAACTTATGTGGACCAACCAGTTTGCTGTAGCCAAGATGGTTTCTGGGGGTGTGTCCCTCGTCGACTCCTCCCAGGCAGGCAGACATGTCCAAAGTGGTTCAAGACAAGAAAGTTAATTCTCAATAGTCCAGGTATCAAATCCGCTCATTCTCAATCAGTTCATCTGGACAGTTTCTTTTTAGCAGAAACGTTTCACCCTCACTCCAGAGGGCTTCCTCAGTCAGAGTAGTCCAAAGCACACTGAAGTTAACCCACCAAGTAAGCAACTTATGTGGACCAACCAGTTTGCTGTAGCCAAGATGGTTTCTGGGGGTGTGTCCCTCGTCGACTCCTCCCAGGCAGGCAGACATGTCCAAAGTGGTTCAAGACAAGAAAGTTAATTCTCAATAGTCCAGGTATCAAATCCGCTCATTCTCAATCAGTTCATCTGGACAGTTTCTTTTTAGCAGAAACGTTTCACCCTCACTCCAGAGGGCTTCCTCAGTCAGAGTAGTCCAAAGCACACTGAAGTTAACCCACCAAGTAAGCAACTTATGTGGACCAACCAGTTTGCTGTAGCCAAGATGGTTTCTGGGGGTGTGTCCCTCGTCGACTCCTCCCAGGCAGGCAGACATGTCCAAAGTGGTTCAAGACAAGAAAGTTAATTCTCAATAGTCCAGGTATCAAATCCGCTCATTCTCAATCAGTTCATCTGGACAGTTTCTTTTTAGCAGAAACGTTTCACCCTCACTCCAGAGGGCTTCCTCAGTCAGAGTAGTCCAAAGCACACTGAAGTTAACCCACCAAGTAAGCAACTTATGTGGACCAACCAGTTTGCTGTAGCCAAGATGGTTTCTGGGGGTGTGTCCCTCGTCGACTCCTCCCAGGCAGGCAGACATGTCCAAAGTGGTTCAAGACAAGAAAGTTAATTCTCAATAGTCCAGGTATCAAATCCGCTCATTCTCAATCAGTTCATCTGGACAGTTTCTTTTTAGCAGAAACGTTTCACCCTCACTCCAGAGGGCTTCCTCAGTCAGAGTAGTCCAAAGCACACTGAAGTTAACCCACCAAGTAAGCAACTTATGTGGACCAACCAGTTTGCTGTAGCCAAGATGGTTTCTGGGGGTGTGTCCCTCGTCGACTCCTCCCAGGCAGGCAGACATGTCCAAAGTGGTTCAAGACAAGAAAGTTAATTCTCAATAGTCCAGGTATCAAATCCGCTCATTCTCAATCAGTTCATCTGGACAGTTTCTTTTTAGCAGAAACGTTTCACCCTCACTCCAGAGGGCTTCCTCAGTCAGAGTAGTCCAAAGCACACTGAAGTTAACCCACCAAGTAAGCAACTTATGTGGACCAACCAGTTTGCTGTAGCCAAGATGGTTTCTGGGGGTGTGTCCCTCGTCGACTCCTCCCAGGCAGGCAGACATGTCCAAAGTGGTTCAAGACAAGAAAGTTAATTCTCAATAGTCCAGGTATCAAATCCGCTCATTCTCAATCAGTTCATCTGGACAGTTTCTTTTTAGCAGAAACGTTTCACCCTCACTCCAGAGGGCTTCCTCAGTCAGAGTAGTCCAAAGCACACTGAAGTTAACCCACCAAGTAAGCAACTTATGTGGACCAACCAGTTTGCTGTAGCCAAGATGGTTTCTGGGGGTGTGTCCCTCGTCGACTCCTCCCAGGCAGGCAGACATGTCCAAAGTGGTTCAAGACAAGAAAGTTAATTCTCAATAGTCCAGGTATCAAATCCGCTCATTCTCAATCAGTTCATCTGGACAGTTTCTTTTTAGCAGAAACGTTTCACCCTCACTCCAGAGGGCTTCCTCAGTCAGAGTAGTCCAAAGCACACTGAAGTTAACCCACCAAGTAAGCAACTTATGTGGACCAACCAGTTTGCTGTAGCCAAGATGGTTTCTGGGGGTGTGTCCCTCGTCGACTCCTCCCAGGCAGGCAGACATGTCCAAAGTGGTTCAAGACAAGAAAGTTAATTCTCAATAGTCCAGGTATCAAATCCGCTCATTCTCAATCAGTTCATCTGGACAGTTTCTTTTTAGCAGAAACGTTTCACCCTCACTCCAGAGGGCTTCCTCAGTCAGAGTAGTCCAAAGCACACTGAAGTTAACCCACCAAGTAAGCAACTTATGTGGACCAACCAGTTTGCTGTAGCCAAGATGGTTTCTGGGGGTGTGTCCCTCGTCGACTCCTCCCAGGCAGGCAGACATGTCCAAAGTGGTTCAAGACAAGAAAGTTAATTCTCAATAGTCCAGGTATCAAATCCGCTCATTCTCAATCAGTTCATCTGGACAGTTTCTTTTTAGCAGAAACGTTTCACCCTCACTCCAGAGGGCTTCCTCAGTCAGAGTAGTCCAAAGCACACTGAAGTTAACCCACCAAGTAAGCAACTTATGTGGACCAACCAGTTTGCTGTAGCCAAGATGGTTTCTGGGGGTGTGTCCCTCGTCGACTCCTCCCAGGCAGGCAGACATGTCCAAAGTGGTTCAAGACAAGAAAGTTAATTCTCAATAGTCCAGGTATCAAATCCGCTCATTCTCAATCAGTTCATCTGGACAGTTTCTTTTTAGCAGAAACGTTTCACCCTTGAACCACTTTGGACATGTCTGCCTGCCTGGGAGGAGTCGACGAGGGACACACCCCCAGAAACCATCTTGGCTACAGCAAACTGGTTGGTCCACATAAGTTGCTTACTTGGTGGGTTAACTTCAGTGTGCTTTGGACTACTCTGACTGAGGAAGCCCTCTGGAGTGAGGGTGAAACGTTTCTGCTAAAAAGAAACTGTCCAGATGAACTGATTGAGAATGAGCGGATTTGATACCTGGACTATTGAGAATTAACTTTCTTGTCTTGAACCACTTTGGACATGTCTGCCTGCCTGGGAGGAGTCGACGAGGGACACACCCCCAGAAACCATCTTGGCTACAGCAAACTGGTTGGTCCACATAAGTTGCTTACTTGGTGGGTTAACTTCAGTGTGCTTTGGACTACTCTGACTGAGGAAGCCCTCTGGAGTGAGGGTGAAACGTTTCTGCTAAAAAGAAACTGTCCAGATGAACTGATTGAGAATGAGCGGATTTGATACCTGGACTATTGAGAATTAACTTTCTTGTCTTGAACCACTTTGGACATGTCTGCCTGCCTGGGAGGAGTCGACGAGGGACACACCCCCAGAAACCATCTTGGCTACAGCAAACTGGTTGGTCCACATAAGTTGCTTACTTGGTGGGTTAACTTCAGTGTGCTTTGGACTACTCTGACTGAGGAAGCCCTCTGGAGTGAGGGTGAAACGTTTCTGCTAAAAAGAAACTGTCCAGATGAACTGATTGAGAATGAGCGGATTTGATACCTGGACTATTGAGAATTAACTTTCTTGTCTTGAACCACTTTGGACATGTCTGCCTGCCTGGGAGGAGTCGACGAGGGACACACCCCCAGAAACCATCTTGGCTACAGCAAACTGGTTGGTCCACATAAGTTGCTTACTTGGTGGGTTAACTTCAGTGTGCTTTGGACTACTCTGACTGAGGAAGCCCTCTGGAGTGAGGGTGAAACGTTTCTGCTAAAAAGAAACTGTCCAGATGAACTGATTGAGAATGAGCGGATTTGATACCTGGACTATTGAGAATTAACTTTCTTGTCTTGAACCACTTTGGACATGTCTGCCTGCCTGGGAGGAGTCGACGAGGGACACACCCCCAGAAACCATCTTGGCTACAGCAAACTGGTTGGTCCACATAAGTTGCTTACTTGGTGGGTTAACTTCAGTGTGCTTTGGACTACTCTGACTGAGGAAGCCCTCTGGAGTGAGGGTGAAACGTTTCTGCTAAAAAGAAACTGTCCAGATGAACTGATTGAGAATGAGCGGATTTGATACCTGGACTATTGAGAATTAACTTTCTTGTCTTGAACCACTTTGGACATGTCTGCCTGCCTGGGAGGAGTCGACGAGGGACACACCCCCAGAAACCATCTTGGCTACAGCAAACTGGTTGGTCCACATAAGTTGCTTACTTGGTGGGTTAACTTCAGTGTGCTTTGGACTACTCTGACTGAGGAAGCCCTCTGGAGTGAGGGTGAAACGTTTCTGCTAAAAAGAAACTGTCCAGATGAACTGATTGAGAATGAGCGGATTTGATACCTGGACTATTGAGAATTAACTTTCTTGTCTTGAACCACTTTGGACATGTCTGCCTGCCTGGGAGGAGTCGACGAGGGACACACCCCCAGAAACCATCTTGGCTACAGCAAACTGGTTGGTCCACATAAGTTGCTTACTTGGTGGGTTAACTTCAGTGTGCTTTGGACTACTCTGACTGAGGAAGCCCTCTGGAGTGAGGGTGAAACGTTTCTGCTAAAAAGAAACTGTCCAGATGAACTGATTGAGAATGAGCGGATTTGATACCTGGACTATTGAGAATTAACTTTCTTGTCTTGAACCACTTTGGACATGTCTGCCTGCCTGGGAGGAGTCGACGAGGGACACACCCCCAGAAACCATCTTGGCTACAGCAAACTGGTTGGTCCACATAAGTTGCTTACTTGGTGGGTTAACTTCAGTGTGCTTTGGACTACTCTGACTGAGGAAGCCCTCTGGAGTGAGGGTGAAACGTTTCTGCTAAAAAGAAACTGTCCAGATGAACTGATTGAGAATGAGCGGATTTGATACCTGGACTATTGAGAATTAACTTTCTTGTCTTGAACCACTTTGGACATGTCTGCCTGCCTGGGAGGAGTCGACGAGGGACACACCCCCAGAAACCATCTTGGCTACAGCAAACTGGTTGGTCCACATAAGTTGCTTACTTGGTGGGTTAACTTCAGTGTGCTTTGGACTACTCTGACTGAGGAAGCCCTCTGGAGTGAGGGTGAAACGTTTCTGCTAAAAAGAAACTGTCCAGATGAACTGATTGAGAATGAGCGGATTTGATACCTGGACTATTGAGAATTAACTTTCTTGTCTTGAACCACTTTGGACATGTCTGCCTGCCTGGGAGGAGTCGACGAGGGACACACCCCCAGAAACCATCTTGGCTACAGCAAACTGGTTGGTCCACATAAGTTGCTTACTTGGTGGGTTAACTTCAGTGTGCTTTGGACTACTCTGACTGAGGAAGCCCTCTGGAGTGAGGGTGAAACGTTTCTGCTAAAAAGAAACTGTCCAGATGAACTGATTGAGAATGAGCGGATTATCAAGATATATTTGGCAGGGTAAAAGACCTAGAATTAGATATAAGGTCTTACAACTTGAAAAGAAAATGGGAGGTTGGGGGTTACCTTCAATAAGAGATTATTATTTAGCAGCACAAGTAAGAACATTGATATATTGGTGCGACCCAAAATATGATGCTAAATGGAAAACTATTGAAATGAAAGAGACACCAATTCCTATACAGGCAATTTTGGCTGATGAAAAAATACAATGTTACATAAATAATATAGATAACCGCTGGATTAAAACAACTCTTAATGTGTGGAAAAATATTGTCAAAAAAAATGCACTAGAACACGACCTAGCGGCCATAAAATGGATTGCATATGATTCAGATTTCACTCCAAACAAACTGGATGCTAGGTTTAAGAACTGGACCTCCAAAGGAATTACTGCTTTATGTACAATAATGAACAACAAAATCTTAGATGATTTCGAAACTCTTAAGAGGAAATATTCTCTGGACAAGCAGGACTTTTATCGATATTTACAAATAAGAAACTTTGTTAAAGGAGACCACAGATATGTTTTTAAAATTTTTATGGTATTTCTTTGGGGTTACCAGACACTGTTTATTCAATTTAATACACAAAATAATTCTTAGATAATCAATTATACCCTTTTTAATTCTGCCATTTTTAACTTTCGTTTTGAACGACCGGTTTATGATAATGAGATCTCGTGGCACGCCCTTCAAAGTTCTGCTTGCATTAACTCCGCCCTCCAAAGGCAGACGAGGAAGTCACGTTACTACCACACAGAGCCGAGCTGAGCTGAGCTGAACTGGACCACGACAGATCAGAGTGTACAAGTTGTCGTGTCATTTTTTATTCTTCCTCTGTAATGTCTCCTCTGACTCTCCCACCCTCTGCCTGTGCGCGCGAGCTGGATGCAGCAAAGCACACACACACACTCACAGCGGGGCTATCTTTTTATCTGTGTTTCTCCGAGGAGCGTGCTGGCCCGACACACAAACACACACACACACACTCACACAAACATGCACACATCTGTTCCCATCTGAAAACTATCAATTTTAAATCTGCTTAGTGCTCCATTATCTGCGCCAGGAGTTTAAAAAAAAAAGGGGGAAAAAAAAAAAAGATCATGGACAAGATGCGAACCCAAGTCTCCCGAGTGGCGTTCGAGCGCGCTAACCACTCAACCAAACCGGCAGTTGTACGAAAGTAGTCCTTCATCGTATAAGAAGTGTAATTCTTCTACGGTAATGTCGCCTGAACATTGCTATTAAAAATAAAATTAAGCCACGCATCTCTGCTCTCTGAGACTGGAAGAGTGTGTATCAACACATGTTGTGTAATGCAGCCAACAACGCAACATTTAACTTTAGGAGCCATTCTGCTGAGATGAACTATTTTTCTTCTTCTCCATTTGATTTATGGCGGATCGCAAACAACTGTTAGGTGCATACCGCCACCTAGTGTGCAGGCTGAGATGAACTCAGGAACCGCGTGGGTGGAACATTACCAGGGGTTGCTAGGTGACGGGGGCGGGACAAAGGTTGGGATGGGTTGTGGCTGTGGGTTGTGGCTGCGGTTTGTGACGTAACAAACCGCAGGAAGTGCAATCGGGCCGTTTCTATCTAAGATAAATAAATATACTTATAGTAAATAAACCACTGGGTGCATTTTTTTGGCCTTAGGACTGTTTTTTTATGAAGTAAATACCCAAAGTTGAGTACAAAAACATTAAAAAGTGAATTTTGCATCTGTGGTCCCCTTTAATCAAAAAATTGAGCCAATTACTGATAAGAATATAAACCTAATGGAAATCTTTATTAATGCCTACAAATCAAAAATCACAGGGAAAATTATTTCACTTATATATAAAAACTTAACAGATCTAAAAAACAATTCAACACTACACATTAAAGCAAGATGGGAAAGCGAGGGCAATTTAACAATAACAGAGGAGGAATGGACACTAATGTGGAGAAACCAATGGACATATAATAAATCCTTACAATGGCAAGAATATGGATGGAAAAATTTAGTAAGATTTTTTATCACACCTGCTCAGAAAAGCCACTATGATGGAAATCCTCCTATATGCTGGAGAAAATGTGGAAATCAAGATGCAAACCATTTTCATGTCTTTTGGGACTGCCCAATTATAAAAGATTACTGGAAAGAGTTACATAATGCCTTACAAAAAATTTTCAAGCGAAACATTCCTTTGGAAATCAAGCTTATGTATTTTGGCATAATTCCTCAAGAGTCTTCAAAAAAAACAAAATATTTGATGACTATTTTATTAACAGCAAGTAAGAAAAACATTACAAGAAAATGGTTATCACAAGACAAACCTACCTTAGATGACTGGATCGACATAACATTTAATATATATAAAATGGAAAAAATAACAGCCTTTCTCAACTACAAGACTGAACAATTCTGTCAGAGGTGGCAGAATTGGGTGGACTATGTAAAACTTAAAAGAATTGATTTCATATTTTGAAAACAACCTTGATAAAATCACCCAGATAATCCACCCTCCTTAGTTTAACCACTCAACATTATTGTGCTTTTATTTTATATGTTTTGGTTGGTCGTTTCTGTTTATTTATTTATTTTTATTTTTTTATTTATCGCTATGTGTGGGTTGCTTTTTTACTTTTTAAATTTGTTCTTTTTTTTCACACTAATTACTAATTACATTATAAAATTTCTCAGGGAAGTGAAGTTGAAATTTTGTCTTGACTCTCATAAGACAATGCTATAATTGTCCAATACAGTATATTTTAAATGATGACGTTCATTTTGTGATATAGTGACTTTTTATATTGGACGTTTTTCTGTTAAATACTTAAAAGTTCTGTAATGTATACTTTCTTGGGAATCTATGAAAATAAAAAATTACAAAAAAAAAAAAAAAGAACTGTCCAATGCATTATTAAAAACTGGAAGGATAGTGGGGACCCATCGTCTTAGAGGAAGAAATGTGGCTGGAAAAAAATCCTGAATGATCGTGATCGGTGATCACTCAAATATCTGGTGAAATCAAATCGAAGAAAAACCACAGTAGCACTCTAGGCTATGTTTAACAGTGAAAGTAAGAGCATTTCCACACACACAATGTGAAGGGAAGTCAAGGGATTGGGATTGAACTGCTGTGTAGCCTTCCATCCATCCATCCATCTTCTTCCGCTTATCCGGGGTCGGGTCGCGGGGGTAGCAGCCTAAGTAGGGAGGCCCAGACTTCCCTCTCCCCAGCCACTTGGAGCAGCTCCTCCGGGGGAATCCCAAGGCGTTCCCAGGCCAGCCGAGAAACATAGTCCCTCCAGCGCGTGCTGTGTAGCCTTAAAGCTGCTATATGTAACTTTTCTAACAATATATTTTTAACATATTTCTTCACTCTGTCACTAGACTGATGTTAGAGAGGTAATCTCTGAAAAAAACTAAAAATATTGTCCCCTTGCTTCTCCAGGTGGTAAATAGGCATTTCTAAAAAGAAAAAGTGACCCGCCATTAACCAGCCAATAAAAACAGAGTTTGTAACCAGCCAATAAAAACAGAGCTTGAATTTGAATCAGCCAATAAAAACAGAGCTTGAATTTGAATTTCAGCAGACCATGGGAGAGCAGAGCCATATATGGCTCTGAGGGGGAGGGATCAGAATGCTTTGCCTGTTGAAATTTTTTCTAAGTGCTGCAGTTCCACAGAAACTGCAGACTGAACCTTTAAGAAAATCACTGATCAGTGAGGCTAACTGGAAAAAAGGCTTCAATTTGCTAGGGAGCAGAAAGATTGGACTCTGGAGCAATGGAAGAAGGTCGTGTGGTTTGAAGAATCCAGATTTATCCTGTTCCAGAGTGATGGGCGCATCAGGGTAAGAAGAGAGGCAGGTGAAGTGATGCACCCATCATGTGTAGTGTCTAGTCATCAATGCAAGATCTTGGTGAAAAATGAATGCAACACCGGATGGAAATAGATCTTGTGACATTGCAGAAGTTTATCAAAAACAATGCCAGAGCGAATGCATGCTGTAATCAAAGCTAAAGGCGGTCCAACAAAATATTAGTGTGTGACCTTTTTTATGGTGGCGACTTTATTTTTTGGCCAGGCAGTGTATTTAACAAGTAGGATTTATTTGTTATGTGGCTCCAGTGATAAAACATTTTTACAACCAGAGGTTACTTGATAACGTGTTACTTGCTACTTGACAAAAAAAACAGGAAACTCAGTGTCCCTTGCATTGTATCATGGGTTACCATGACTCCACCCTGGAACCAAGCCTGGGGGAGGGGCTCATCGGTGAGCGCCTGGTGACTTGGACTCTGCCCATGGGGCTTGGTTGGGCTCAGCCCGAAGGAGTAACATGGGTTTGCCTTACTGTGGGTAAACCACCTGCAGGAGGGTCCATATAAATCAGGTGCATGACGCCATGGGCAATGGCCAAAGGATGCCCTAGATCAGGGCTATTCAACAGGCAGTCTGTGGGTGACTTAAATCTGGCCCACTACATAAAAATTTTTTTTCCTTTGGTCCCTTACCTAAGACATGTCTACCTTAGGTGAACCTACTAGGGGCATGAAGCCCCTGACAGCATAGCTCCTAGGATCATTGGGACACTCTAACCTCTACATCACAGTAAGGTGGCAGCTCCAGTCCACTTCCTGCTTTTGAAGCGGTCTCCGGTCCGCTTGCATTCACAATGCATTTAAACCGCGCTAGAGTTCACTTCAACCGGACTGGGGGGTCTAGGGGTAGGGTTTTGGGTTCTGTTTATTGCATTTAAGATCCAATGCAAGAAATTAAACAAATTTAAAAGGTAACAGATCATTGTAAACTTTGATTTTATTTACATAACAATTTTAATCAATGGACGTCCGCCCCCCCCCGACCTGTTGGTATCAGAAACTGTGGCCCCCTGAGCAGTTATGTTGAGTAACCCTGCCCATGGTAGATAGATGATTGACTTTGTAGTTGTGTCATCTGATTTGCAGCCATTTGTTTTGGCCACTCGGGTGGCGAGAGGGGCTGAGGAGAGAGGAGCTGCCATCTTAAAACAACTTAAATGACTTGTTAACAGTTTCCTTTTTTTTTTGAAGATATGAACGTAACAGCAGCAGCTAGTGGTAGTACTTCCGGTGCAGCCTGAGGCACTTCTGGCCAGAACATTTAGATATTGTTGCTGCAAAACTCAGGGTGTTTTCACAGCTAGTCCGGTAGACTCAGTTTGATTGGGGACCAAAATTCAGAATATTTATTTACATTTTCAGCTGGTGCGGTTCGCATTCACACTGCACAGTGCCAATCGAGCCAATCTGTCCACCCCCCCCCTCGCCTGTGGAGGTGCTGCACCAAGAACTACTGAAGGAAACAACATGAGAACCTCTGAAGAAGACACTTCTTCTTCTTCTTCTGGAGTTTAAAAAAAACGGAGTGGCGTCAAATTTTAGCGGTTTTAGGATTTCTGTTTTGTCTGTGGCTCATGTGCCAAACAAACATTTTTCAACAACAGGGTATATGCAGAAATTCTAGAGTTGAATTTAATACATTTTAATACCTTTTTAATACCATCAAAATATTTTTTAATACCATCACGGCACCGAGCTGTAACCGTAGCGGCAACCTGTTGTACTTCAGTTCCATGCAACTAATTGTAAAGTGATAAGATTACTGTCATTTTCTTCCTAAACTTTGGTAGTAAATGTAGTTTTATAACAATTACTGGATACAGTACATCAATTTGCTTCTTGCCTCAATAAAAGCACTGACCTATTTGTTATTTAAATCTAACCCAAGAGAAAAAGTTTAATTGTTCCCACACACAGCATATCTCTAATGGCAAACAAAAAACTGTAAACTTGAAAACAGAACAGTTTAGTTAAAATAATTCAACACTGAACACATGCATAATTCAAAAAGAGAGGGAGAAAAATAATAACTACTGTATTTTTCATCCTGTAAGTTGCAGTTTTTTGCATAATTTACATGCCTTGCAACTTATAGGACGAAGTGACATATTTATAGATCCCCCCCCCCATATTTATAAACCATTTGACTGAAATATGACCGTTTCCATTCATTCTGACTGAAAAAAAAAAACCTGCAGTTCCTGATGGCCCCATAGTAGTAATAGTGTATGGCATGCTGTTGGCTGTTGTATCATGTAATAGGAAAACGTGCCTTTAATGACAAATTAAAAAAAGTTCAAGACAAAAACAACTGGACTTTATTTATTATACTATTTATTATACTATTATACTATACTTTGTTTTTTTTATTGCACTTTTTAGAATTCACCATGTCCTGGATGACTGAGAATCTTCACTAGCTATTAATGACCCAATCGGCCTGCCATACTCTCCCCACCTCTCTGCTCATTGCTTCAATCCAGCAGCCAGCTGCACCGCCCCGGCGAAATGCAGCTAATTTGACCATTAAAGTGCATTTATTAAGAAAATGATAGACAGAAACACACCTCTGCTATAATTTCGAGCTAACAAATAATTGTTTAGGTATTTCTCTTGTTAAATGACGGCGAAACGAGCCACGCTCCTTTTTCCTGTTTCTCACCGCTGCACGTTCACGGAGCACACAGGTAGGGAAACTTTTTTTTTAAATAAAGCCAATTTAACCATTAAAGTACATTTATTAAGAAAACGTTAAGACTGAGAAACACCTTTTGCTATAATTTCGAGCTAACAAACAATTGTTTAGGTAAATTTCTTGTTAAATGTCGGAAGATAAAGTCGCGCTCCTCTTTCCTGTTTCTTTTTACAGACATGATCAGCCTCGGCCAGCTGTAGGTGCGCGCGCACACTGACTGACGATATGACGTCTTTGTTTTAGCTAAGGTCCTACTTGGAACATAAAATTAGAAAAGATAAATAAATTCACAGACCTTTTTTTAGACGCCAGAAAGGGAAAAATATAGTTGTGTAGGTTTTAAAAAATTTAATACCTCGTCAGATGACGTTTATTACTTTTTAATACTTTTTAATGGCCTTAATTTGTGTTAATTTCATTTACTACCTTTTAATTAAGAAGGCCAAGGCCACGTATGCACAGAGGATCGAGGGACAGTTCACCTCACAAGACCCACGGAGCATGTGGAAGGGTATTAAATGCATAACAGATTACAAAGGCAAGAACAAACAATGCCCCAGGGACCCATCTCTGCCTGATGCCCTCAATAAGTTTTATGCACGTTTTGATGATCCAAACAGACCAGCTAGCACCAGACTCACCTCATCACCAGATGAAGAGCATCTCAGAGTGACCGCAGCAGAAGTGAGAGGCAGTCTCAGAAAGATTAATCCTCATAAAGCAACCGGACCAGACAACATCCCAGGGAAAGTTCTGAAGGAATGTGCGGACCAGCTCTGTGAGGTGCTGGCTGACATCTTCACCACCTCACTTGCACTGGAGTCAGTTCCCACCTGCCTGAAGACCGCGACCATCATCCCAGTCCCAAAGAGCTCCACAGTGACTGGTCTGAATGACTATAGACCGGTGGCCCTCACCCCGATAGTCGCTAAATGTTTTGAGAAACTGGTCATGTCCCACATCAAGGCAACCGTCAACATCAACGAGGACCCTCATCAATACGCATACCGTGAGAACCGATCAACAGAGGACGCCATTTCTTCCGTGGTCCACACTGCTCTCACCCACCTGGATCAGAAGGACTCATACGTGCGTCTGCTCTTTGTGGACTTCACATCTGCCTTCAACACCATGATCCCCCAAACTCTGATAGACAAACTATCTACACTTGGACTAAGCCCCTCTATTTGTAACTGGGTACTAGACTTCTTAACAGACAGACCACAGTCCGTGAAGATCCACAACTTCTCCTCCTCCACCATAACCCTCAGCACTGGCTCTCCTCAGGGATGTGTGCTGAGCCCCCTTCTGTTCACTCTGCTCACATATGATTGTACAGCCACACTTCCAGGCTGTCATATTGTTAAGTTTGCAGATGATACAGCGGTGGTGGGATGCATCACAAACAATGATGAGTCCAGCTACAGACAGGAGGTGGAACATCTGGAGAGCTGGTGCAAAGAGAATAATCTTCACATGAATGTGAAGAAGACAAAGGAGATGATTGTGGACTTCAGAAGGAACAAACACACCCATGCCCCACTGAAAATAGGTGGGTCTGCAGTGGAAGTGGTCTCCAGCTACAAATACTTGGGTGTACACATGAATGATAACCTCAGCTGGAGCAACAACACCACCAGCCTGATCAAGAAAGGTCATCAGAGACTCTACTTCCTCAGACGGCTGAGACGTGCTGGTCTGAGCAGCCCAGTTCTCACCTCGTTCTACAGGTGTGCAGTGGAGAGCGTCCTGTGCTCCAGCATCAACGTGTGGCATGGAGGCTGCACAGTTGAAGAGAGGAAAGCTCTACAGAGAGTGGTGAAGGCTGCACAGAAGTCTGTTGGAGTCAGTCTCCCCACCATCACAGACATTTACACCTCCAGATGCAGGAAAAGAGCCACCTGCATCATGAAAGACCTCACTCACCCAGCACACTCACTCTTTGCCCCACTCCCCTCAGGACGGAGGTTGAGGAGCATCAAGTGTAGAACCACTAGACTGAGGAACAGCTTCTACCCTGAGGCTGTTAGACTCATGAATAAATAAAAATAAAATAAAAAATAAACACTGCAAAATATCACATCATGCTGATGCTGATCTGTTTTCTTGTTGCTGTGTTCATCTGTGTTCATCTGTGACCATCTGCTCATACAAACTCATGTTCGTGCTGCTGTTTATTCCCACTATATTAGGCTTAGTGTATTACTAGTTGATGTTTTTCTTAGTTAATTCTAGATGTTATTACTGTTTTTCTCTTGCATTTGTTGTTGGATGTAACTGGGACCCCGTGTACATAATCTCGTTTTCATCACATGTACCACATGCGGTGCAAATGACAATAAAGACTCTCTGACTCTGAAATACCTTTTACAACCCCACGGATACCCTGAAAAAAGACTCAGCATGAGCGGAAGATGAGGCAGACCATGGAGAATGTTGTTTTTCACACAAGGCGGCTTATGGCTCCGTATGAGGTAAGAGAAGTGTGTGTTTGTTTGCTCTGTTCTGTAGTCCACTTCCTGCTTTTGGAGCGATCTCCGGTCCGCTTGCATTCACAATGCATTCGAACAGCGCCAGAGGCCACTTCAACTGTGTTAGGGTCCCGGCTCCGGGCTCAGGGACCGTGGAAAGAACCGATTTGCAGACAGGACTCAGGAGGCAAAGTACAAAAATAAATACTTTAATTGTTAAAACAGAAAAAAGGCTGACAATGGCAGCATAAACTTACATAACTCAGGGAACAGGACTAGGAGGAACCCAAAAACGATGACGAACCGACAAAGACAGAACTCACAGAGGAACTTATATACACACAGGCAGGGCTTGGGACAAAGGTGAAAATAATCAGACTAATTGGAGCACAACACCAGGAAGGACCAGAGTGAATACTTGGAGAAGTAATAACAGACCAGGACAGGGGAACTAACTAAAACATGTAACACGAATAACTAAACTGCGGCTGAACAGGGAATTAACCAATCTGGAGCAGGACAGGGAAATAAACTAAACCCGAATGAACTAAAATGGAGCAGGGCTGGTTGAAAGGAAAACAAGGAAAGTCCAGGAGAGGGAGCCAACCTCACAGAGGGAACAAAGAGCTGACTAAACAAACAGAACACAGAAACAAAAACAAAGCTTAGCAGGGCAAGACAAAGAAACCAGACAACTGAGAGGAGACAAATAACTAAATTAAACTCAAGAGAAGGCTAAAAGAAACACAAACAGACAGAACACAGAAACACCAGACACTAGAAGACAGACCATGACAGAACCTCCCCCTCAAGGGGCGTCACCGGACGTCCCTCAAAGCTCTAACACACAAAAAACACAGAACGGGCGGGAGGACGGGGGAAAACACAATGACAGAGGGCCAGAACAAACTAAACAAAAACCGACAGGTCTAGACCCGGGCAACGTTCAAAAACAGGAGAGCGGCCGGGTGGGCGGCTGACCGAGAGGCCGTCCATCACGCAGAAGCCGGTCAGGCGGACGACCGAGAGGCCGTCCATCACGCAGAAGCCAGTCAGGCGGACGACCGGGAGGCTGTCCAACACCAGGAGCCTTGGGAGCCATAGCCGGCAACACGGGGACCAGAGGAACAGCAAACTGTGAAGACCAAACCAGAGGAACTGCAAACAGTGAAGGCGAGGCCACAGGAGCCGCAGACGACAAAGGCAAGGCCACAGGAGCCGCAGACGTCGAAGACGAGACCTCGGGAGCCGCAGACGTCGAAGACGAGACCTCGGGAGCCGCAGACGTTGAAGACGAGACCTCGGGAGCCGCAGACGTCGAAGACGAGACCTCGGGAGCCGCAGACGTCGAAGACGAGACCTCGGGAGCCGCAGACGTCGAAGACGAGACCTCGGGAGCCGCAGACGTCGAAGACGAGACCTCGGGAGCCACAGATGACAAAGGCGAGGCCACAGGAGCCGCAGAGGTCGAAGACGAGGCCACAGGAGCCGTAGAGGTCGAAGACGAGGCCTCGGGAGCCGCAGAGGTCGAAGACGAGGCCTCGGGAGCCTCGGGAGCCGCAGAGGTAGAAGACGAGGCCTCGGGAGCCGCAGAGGTCGAAGACGAGGCCTCGGGAGCCACAGAGGTCGAAGACGAGGCCTCGGGAGCCGCACAGGTCGAAGACGAGGCCTCGGGAACCGCAGAGGTCGAAGACGAGACCTCGGGAGCCGCAGACGTCGAAGACGAGACCATGACAGAACCTCCCCCTCAAGGGGCGTCACCGGACGTCCCTCAAAGCTCTAACACACAAAAAACACAGAACGGGCGGGAGGACGGGGGAAAACACAAGGACGGAGGGCCAGAACAAACTAAACAAAAACCGACAGGTCTAGACCCGGGCAACGTTCAAAAACAGGAGAGCGGCCGGGCGGGCGGCTGACCGAGAGGCCGTCCATCACGCAGAAGCCGGTCAGGCGGACGACCGGGAGGCCGACTGCTAGGGTCCCGGCTCAGGGATCGTGGAAAGAACCCATTTGCAGACAGGACTCAGGAGGCAAAGTACAAAAATAAATACTTTAATTGTTGAAACAGAAAAAAGGCTGACAATGGCAGCATAAACTTACATAACTCAGGGAACAGGACTAGGAGGAACCCAAAAACGATGACGAACCGACAAAGACAGAACCCACAGAGGAACTTATATACACACAGGCAGGGCTTGGGACAAAGGTGAAAATAATCAGACTAATTGGAGCACAACACCAGGAAAGACCAGAGTGAATACTTGGAGAAGTAATAAATAACAGACCAGGACAGGGGAACTAACTAAAACATGTAACATGAATAACTAAACTGGGGCTGAACAGGGAATTAACCAATCTGGAGCAGGACAGGGAAATAAACTAAACCTGAATGAACTAAAATGGAGCAGGGCTGGTTGAAAGGAAAACAAGGAAAGTCCAGGAGAGGGAGCCAACCTCACAGAGGGAACAAAGAGCTGACTAAACAAACAGAACACAGAAACAAAAACAAAGCTTAGCAGGGTAAGACAAAGACACCAGACAACTGAGAGGAGACAAATAACTAAATTAAACTCAAGAGAAGGCTAAAAGAAACACAAACAGACAGAACACAGAAACACCAGACACTAGAAGACAGACCATGACAAACTGGACCGAGACCTAGGTTTTTAGGCAGGCCAGAGTTGGCTTTTTTGGTCCGCATCAGAGTTCGATTGCACGTTCATACCTCCCCAAACGAACCGGAATTTCTAGGAAAATGGACTAGAGTTAGATTAAAATGGATTAAACGGGCTGGTGTGAAAGGACCCTCATGTAATGCATAAATTATATGTAAATATTTGTAAAACAGTATTTGCAGGAAACTTTATCAAGGTTTTAAGACTGAAGCCGTTTTAAGGTGCAATGATCTACTTCGGTCATGACAAAACTAGGACTAGCTGACAGCTCTCGCCAATTCACTTCAAACTAGCCTTTCCTTCCTTCCCCAAGTAACAGAGAACGTTAACTAACGTTCTGATATGGTTCTTACATGGTTCTGTTAGATCACAACGTTCTTAGAACGTTCTTTGAAGGTTTTGACTAACGTTTGAACAAACCTAGATATAACGTTCTAACCTAACGTTCTTAGAACGTTCTTTGAAGGTTTTGACTAACGTTTGAACAAACCTAGATATAACGTTCTAACCTAACGTTCTTAGAACGTTCTTTGAAGGTTTTGACTAACGTTTGAACAAACCTAGATATAACGTTCTAACCTAACGTTCTTAGAACGTTCAACAAACGTTCCCTTTGCCATGCCAGTTTCTTTACACAAAGTATTTTCACACTGGTTTATTTTTCTGTTTTAAACGTTTTGTCAGTTTTTTGAAACAGCTCGAGCTGTTTTTTTATATTGTGTATATATATATATATATATATATATATATATATATATATATATATATATATATATATATATATATATATAATATTGTTATTATTATTATTGAGCATGCATCAGGGTATTTACGTCCCACCCAATCAACGCCACTCTTGCTTATCAGGTTGCATGTGAACTTTGTCCTAACCAATCAACGCCACTCTTGTTTATCGAGGGAAGTAGCATGTCATCATATCCAACCAATCAACGCTTCGCGCGCTTCGTTCAAATGTAGCTATTTCCTGTTATCTGTTGGACAAGAAGCTGTTGTATTCAGCGCTCGTAAAACTTGCTTTTTATTAGACGTCGACTGGTCTGACTCTGGACGACGACTGGACATTCAGTTGGAAGTTGAAGGTCGGTTCTGTTTTCTTTATTTGCTAGCTGTTTTAGCTCTGTTCACATGAATGAACAAAACCTGCTGTTGCTAAAAGCTAAGCTAACAACGAGCTAAAACGGGTCTGTGTGCTGCTGAGGCAGATAATTTGAGGCAAGTAAAACACTGCAGGTTAGGTTATTCTAGCGTTTAAATAAGCCATATACTGTATGCTACGAGTTATTTTTTATTTTTTTGGCTTAGTTCCTGGATGGTTTTTCAAAGAGACAGGCCCCGCATCCTCTCGTTGTTTGCGTCTGCTAGCCAGCAGAACAATAACCGCAGCCAGGCTGAAATACTAATTTACTTTAAATACGTATTTCAGCAACATACTGTTTTTGTAGAGGCTGAAGGAAGATATATCTCATTCACGAGGTCTTGAGAGGTCTTGAGAGTCAATTACTTTCTGACAGTTTCATTAAAGATTTACTGGTACATGAGATATTTTACTAACAGACACACAGGCAGGCTAATATGAGTGCCAGACTTTGGTCGTGGTGGTGCTAAACTGTTCATAGTAACACAGCAGAGGTGTCCCTTTGTGAATCTTTAGGATTGAATCCTCTTTATTTGTCTCCAAGTTGTCATCAATCAATGTCATCAGCATGAAAAATCTGTCAAGCACAAAGAAAGATTGTGATCACATAACTGGTTTGAAAGTGGCTGATAGGTAGTTATTTTAGATTTCTTGTAAACCTGTCTTAAAATGTAAGGGGTTCTGGACTTTGCAGGGGTCTGAAACCTGCGGCTCTGGAGCCACATGTGGCTCTTTGGTCCCTCAGCAGTGGCTCTTCCAAGCTTTGATCAAAAATAACTTTAAACTGAATTTTATTTGTTCTTATAACAACAAAAAGGGCTAGTTTTAGCAGTTTTTCCTGTCTTTTCCTTTGCAAATGTGTGAATACTAGAACTAATAGAAGGAGTAAAACATAAGTTAACTTTATTTATTCAAAGTATGATATTTAATTTTTCCACAATTAAAATAATTTACCTAGACCTGCATAGTTCATTATTTTATTTTTTAATTGGGAAAGATCACATTATTTTTCCTCCATTATGATAATCTGGTCTTTTTTAGTCTTAAAATGTCCAGCATCAACATGTGGCATGGAGGCTGCACAGTTGAAGAGAGGAAAGCTCTGCAGAGAGTGGTGAAGGCTGCACAGAAGTCTGTTGGAGTCAGTCTCCCCACCATCACAGACATTTACACCTCCAGATCAGAGAGTCAGAGTCAGAGAGAATTTATTGTCATTTGCACCGCATGTAGTACATGTGTTGAAAACGAGATTATGTACACAGGGTCCCAGTTACATCCAACAACAAATGCAAGAGAAAAACAATAATAACATCTAGGATTAACTAAGAGAGACATCAGCTAGTAATACACTAAGCCCTAATGTAGTAGAAAAACATCATTATAAACAGCAGCACGAACATGAGCAGATGGTCACAGATGAACGCAGCAACAAGAAACAGGTCAGTATCAGCATGATGTGACATTTTGCAGTGTTTATTTTTATTATTTATTTATTCATGAGTCTGACAGCCTCAGGGTAGAAGCTGTTCCTCAGTCTAGTGGTTCTACATTTGATGCTCCTCAACCTCCGTCCCGAGGGGAGTGGTGCAAAGAGTGAGTGTGCTGGGTGAGTGAGGTCTTTCATGATGCAGGTGGCTCTTTTTCTGCATCTGGAGGTGTAAATGTCTGTGATGGTGGGGAGACTGACTCCCACAGACTTCTGTGCAGCCTTCACCACTCTTTGTAGAGCTTTCCTCTCTGCAACTGTGCAGCCTCCATGCCACACGTTGATGCTGGAGCACAGGACGCTCTCCACTGCACACCTGTAGAACGAGGCGAGGACTGAGCTTCTCAGATGCAGGAAAAGAGCCACCTGCATCATGAAAGACCTCACTCATCCAGCACACTCACTCTTTGCCCCACTCCCCTCAGGACGGAGGTTGAGGAGCATCAAGTGTAGAACCACTAGACTGAGGAACAGCTTCTACCCTGAGGCTGTTAGACTCATGAATAAATAAAAATAAAATAAACACTGCAAAATATCACATCATACTGATGCTGATCTGTTTTCTTGTTGCTGTGTTCATCTGTGTTCATCTGTGACCATCTGCTCATACAAACTCATGTTCGTGCTGCTGTTTATTCCCACTATATTAGGCTTAGTGTATTACTAGTTGATGTTTTTCTTAGTTAATTCTAGATGTTATTACTGTTTTTCTCTTTCATTTGTTGTTGGATGTAACTGGGACCTCGTGTACATAATCTCGTTTTCATCTCATGTACCACATGCTGTGCAAATGACAATAAAGACTCTCTGACTCTCTTTAACTTCACATGTTCATGTTTGTGTCTCTTTCAACAGACAAAACCTGTTGGCACCTGACGTCATGGGCAGACCTGTGTCCTCTGCTCTCTCCTCACCATCCTCCTGCAGCTCCTCTCTATCATCACCTGTGCGTCACCACCTTGTGCCTACAGTGAGTTGAACTTGTTTTCTGTCAGTGTTTTCCGTTTTTATTGCAGGTCATGACCCTGCTTTAACTTCACATGTTCATGTTTGTGTCTCTTTCAACAGACAAAACCTGTTGGCACCTGACGTCATGGGCAGACCTGTGTCCTCTGCTCTCTCCTCACCATCCTCCTGCAGCTCCTCTCCATCATCACCTGTGCGTCACCACCTTGTGCCTACAGTGAGTTGAACTTGTTTTCTGTCGGTGTTTTCTGTTTTTATTGCAGGTCATGACCCTGCTTTAACTTCACATGTTCATGTTTGTGTCTCTTTCAACAGACAAAACCTGTTGGCACCTGACGTCATGGGCAGACCTGTGTCCTCTGCTCTCTCCTCACCATCCTCCTGCAGCTCCTCTCCATCATCACCTGTGCGTCACCACCTTGTGCCTACAGTGAGTTGAACTTGTTTTCTGTCAGTGTTTTCCGTTTTTATTGCAGGTCATGACCCTGCTTTAACTTCACATGTTCATGTTTGTGTCTCTTTCAACAGACAAAACCTGTTGGCACCTGACGTCATGGGCAGACCTGTGTCCTCTGCTCTCTCCTCACCATCCTCCTGCAGCTCCTCTCCATCATCACCTGTGCGTCACCACCTTGTGCCTACAGTGAGTTGAACTTGTTTTCTGTCGGTGTTTTCTGTTTTTATTGCAGGTCATGACCCTGCTTTAACTTCACATGTTCATGTTTGTGTCTCTTTCAACAGACAAAACCTGTTGGCACCTGACGTCATGGGCAGACCTGTGTCCTCTGCTCTCTCCTCACCATCCTCCTGCAGCTCCTCTCCATCATCACCTGTGCGTCACCACCTTGTGCCTAACCCTGTCATGTATCCACATCAATGACTGCTGCCAAAACAGGAAAACACACCTGACCTGATGGACAGACCTGCTCTCATCAAGACCACACACCTGACCTGAATTCACATCTGGACTCCCATGTACCCATCATTCAGTGTTTCCCCTACCATTATACAAGCGGGGTGCGCCACCCCGTCAACAGAACTGAGCACCCCGCCTACCAGACCAAACTTGACCCCCACCCACCCAGCACTGGCATAGCACTAAGCTAGCAGCATAAAATACAGGCTCTCTAGCTAAAAAGCTAAAGGGAGCGTTCACGTTGCCTCTCCCCTCGTGCTGAATGCCCCCTGCCCCTACAAGCTGCACTCAGACGTGTCCGTCCCCCGTCAACAAAAATCATGGATGAGATGAGCACTCCGCCATGGCAAGTTAACTAGGGGAAACACTGCATCATTCATGGTTGAATCATTGCTCAATGGCTAAGCTGTTCCATCTGATCCATGAGAACCACCTAATAAGCCTGTCTACCTCAACTTCAATCAAAGTAAGGGACTTTTCTATGCTTTTTTTGTGCTGCTTCTAGCTTTTTAAATTTCCTGGACTGTACACTAAGGCACTGGTTTTTCATACATGATGGTTGCAACATGTTTCTGATGGATGTCAATTGCTCCTGATGATGTGATTTGATAATGATGGTTGAAAACTGTTTATGATGGATACCAATTGCTCCTGATGGTTGAGAAATGTTTATGATGGATCTGCTTTGCTAATGATGGTTGAGAACTGTTTCTGAAACAACACTGAAGTTGTTTATGTGTGAACACATGTTGGATCACCAGATTTCTCGCTCCATGTTTTAAAAGGAGGATTAGCTGAAAGTATTTTGTTAGATCACCAGATTTCACGCTCCATGTTTTAAAAAGGAGGATCTGAATGTATTTATGTAGGATCACCAGATTACTCGCCCCTGAAAGAGGGTTAGTTTTACTAGAACTTCATACTGAATATGTGACCCATCACATCATCAAACGGGGGTTAAAGTCAAATTTGGTCAAAATGACCTACAAGCAAACATATATATTACTGACTTTTAGAAATACATTTTCTTACTTAGATCATCCTGACAAATTCATCGTGTTGTCTTAATAATCAGGAAAATGGTTTGATATTTGGTGTGAAGATTTTATTTCAGATATTTAATTTAAACCATTTGATAAGTTATTCATTCATCTTATTTACTATCTAAATTTACGCAAACCACTTTGAAAAATAAACCCATTTGATGTGATGGGTCACAAATTTATTATTCAGCTTCTTTTGTTGGATTTGATTTAAGAATTGTGGACATTTTTAAATAAAACTTGAAAGATTTCATTTGTGCAATGGAGATTTATTTAGCCAACTTAAATTTCTCATTACAATGAGAGTATTGTACAGGTACTTGTATTTGAAAGCTAGAAATCATGGCAAAACACATATTTAATTTGATTTATGTTCAAGCTGGACTTTTAAGTTTAAAGAAAGGGACAATGTAGTTTGGAATAGTTCACATTTTTAGTTTGGAAAAAATAAACATTTGAGTTTTCTTTCTTATAACTGTTATAAGAAAGAAAACTCAAATGTTTATTTTTTCCAAACTAAAAATGTGAACTATTCCAAACTACATTGAACAATTCATTGAACATGAACAATCAAAATAGATTCAAAATTATTTATTCATCTACTGAACAATGTTTTTAACCTCCCAGAGAGAACAATTGCAAACAAACAAAAGTACACTTCTCAAACGTTCTGACAACGTTCTCACTAACGTTCTGAGAACCACGAGAAAACTCCACACCAGAACGTTCTCAGAACGTTAGGAGGGAACGTTCCCCTAACCTAAAAATAACGTTCTCAGAACGTTCTCAGAACGTTCTTCTGTTACTTGGGTCTGCAACTGAGGAGGTTCACCCCACTTCTAAAGATCTTCACTATACCTTTACTCATTTGTCAGAGTCAGTCAGAGTTTCTTTATTTGTTATTTGCACCACATGTGGTACATGTAGTGGAACAAAACTGTGTACACAGGGTTCCAGTTACATCAAACAAAAATATAAAATGTACCAGTAAAAGAAAAAACAGTAATAAGATTTAAGATATGAACTAAGACAATTGTTAACTAAAAATTTGCCATGCACTAGTAGAACAAAGCACAAACATGAGTCTGTGTGAGCAGATGAGTATGAATGAACACAACAGCATGAAACAAATCAGCAGCAACATGATGCGGTTTTTCTCAGAGATTATCCTGGTTAGTGATTCATGAGTCTAACTGACACGGTTCTGTTGTTTCTGTTTTCTTGCACCTCTGTTTTCTGTGTCATCATCCACAGCTGATCCTTATTCTAATCACCCCAGGTGCTCCTCACTGTCTCATTAGTGTCAGTATTAAGACTGTGTGTTTTCACTCCTTTGGTATCTGGGCTTTATCTTTCCACGATGTTATGGTCTGTCTGCTCCACCTTCCCTGCCATCTTGTAAGTAAGTTTTGCTGCCCCGTCAGCATTTTTGGTTTTGTTAAATAAATAATTATTCTTTTCACCAAGAAGTTCTCCTGCTTTGCTACGTATGGGTTCAAACCAAAACTGCAGATCATGACAGAAAGCCCGGCTCATAAAGAACACAGTAGGAAAATTGACATTTTTAAATGGCTCTCCCGTGATGTGGACAAAACTGCCCAGCGGGACAAGGAGAAGTGGGAGCGGATGGAGGATGAACTCTGGTGCGCTCCTGTCCTCAGCTCGCGCCGCCACCACAGCAGGAACAGGTGGCAAAAATGGGTCGGAACCACGACTCCCAGCTCCATCCCTCTCCACCTCGCCTCGCCATTGCACCTGGCTACCCACCTCCTCCTTGCTCTTCACCTGGCTGCCCCAAGCAATCGTCGGAGAAAGGGGGGCAAACCGCTGTTCCTCCCCGAGCCCAACGCAAGAAGGGGAGAACCTCCCACCAGAGGAACAGCCAAGCTCTCGCTCTCTGGAGGAGTGAGGGGGGAAGTTGCTGGGGCAGAGGAGCTCATGCCCCCAACTGCTGGAGGAGCAGTACAGCCCTCCCTCACTGGAAGAGCTGGAAGGTTGGCAGGTTGCTCTGGTGGCAATGTACTTAGGCCCGCCCAGCTGTGAGGAGGTCCAAGCAGATGCTCCTCACTCCTACCCACCTGAGGATGTCACTTATGCAGAGTTGCTGGGCCCATCTCCTGCTACAGTTTTGACTCCTCCATCACCTGCTGCAGTTCTGACTTCTCCAACCACAAAGCCCCTGGTCTCGCCTCCTGATCTGGCTCCTCTGGTCTCGCTGCCTGCTCTGGCTCTTCTGGTCTCGCCGCCTGCTCCGGCTCTTCTGGTATTGCCGCCTGCAGACCTCACGCCGGACTCGCCGCCTGCGGACCTCACGCCGGACTCGCTGCCTACGGACCTCGTGCTAGACTCGCCTCCTGCGGACCTCACGCCAAACTCAACGCCTGCAGAGTCGACGGCTGACTTCTCAGTTGCAGACCCTTTGCACGACTCATCGGCTGCAGAACCCAACTCATCGGCTGCAGACTCTTCGCCTGCAGAAACCAACTCAGCTGCAGACTCATCGGCTGACTCTTCGGCTGCAGTATCCTTGCCTGACTCATCGCCTGTGGAAACCGACTCCTCGGCTGCAGACTCCTCGCCCGACTCCTCGGCTGCAGAAACAAACTCCTCGGTTACAGACTCATCGCTTGACTCCTCGGCTGCCGAATCTTTGCCCAACTCATCGGCTGCAGACCACGACTCATCGGCTACCTAACCCAGGCCTGGCCAAGCAGCTGTCCACGTCCCGTCTGGCCCAGCAGCTGCCAGCACCACCATCTCTGGCCCCATTCTCTCCTTCTCCGAACTCTGGTCCCGCTCTGGACGGTCCCTGGGCCGTCCACCCGAACTCTGGTCTCGCTCTGGATGGTCCCCGGGCCGTCCGCCCAAACATTGGTCCCGTTCTGGATGGTCCCCGGGCCATCCACCTTAACTTTGGCCCCGCTCTGGACGGTCCCCGGACCTTCCACCTGAACTCTTGGACATAGGTGTTATTTCCCCCTTTTCAGTTTTCCCAGGTTCCTACCTGTCGGCTTTTCTTTTTTTTTTTCTCTCATCCGTGGGGATTTTTCTTCTTGTGCCCTCCATCCTGTCTCCTCCCCCCTCCCTCCCTAGTTATGTGGGGGCCCACTTTGGGGGTGTCAGGTGCCACCCTTGGGGGGGTGGGGGTGGTTATGACACGGTTCTGTTGTTTCTGTTTTCTTGCACCTCTGTTTTCCGTGTCATCATCCACAGCTGATCCTTATTCTAATCACCCCAGGTGCTCCTCACTGTCTCATTAGTGTCAGTATTTAGACTGTGTGTTTTCACTCCTTTGGTATCTGGGCTTTATCCTTCCACGGTGTTATGGTCTGTGTCTGCTCCACCTTCCCTGCCATCTTGTAAGTAAGTTTTGCTGCCCTGTCAGAATTTTTGGTTTTGTTAAATAAATCATTATTTTTTCACCAAGAAGTTCTCCTGCTTTCCTGCGTGTGGGTTCGAACCAAAACTGTAGATCATGACACGAACAGCCTCAGGGTAGAAGTTGTTCCTCAGTCTAGTGGCTTTGCACTTAATGCTCCTTAACCCCCTGCCTGAGTGGAGCAGGGCAAAAAATATGTGCGCTGGGAGAGTGGGGTCCTTCATGATGCAGGTGGCTCTCTTCCTGCATCTAGAGGTGTAGATGTCTGTGCTGGTGGGGAGGCTGACTCCAATGTCTTCTGTGCAGCAATCAACATTCTCTGCAAAGCTTTTCTTTCTGCAGCTGTGCAACCTTCATGCCACAGTTGATTGCTGTAGCACAGGATACTCTCCACTGCACACCTGAAAGGTCATCAGAGACTCTACTTCCTCAGACGGCTGAGACGTGCTGGTCTGAGCAGCCCAGTTCTCACCTCGTTCTACAGGTGTGCAGTGGAGAGCGTCCTGTGCTCCAGCATCAACGTGTGGCATGGAGGCTGCACAGTTGAAGAGAGGAAAGCTCTACAGAGAGTGGTGAAGGCTGCACAGAAGTCTGTTGGAGTCAGTCTCCCCACCATCACAGACATTTACACCTCCAGATGCAGGAAAAGAGCCACCTGCATCATGAAAGACCTCACTCACCCAGCACACTCACTCTTTGCCCCACTCCCCTCAGGACGGAGGTTGAGGAGCATCAAATGTAGAACCACTAGACTGAGGAACAGCTTCTACCCTGAGGCTGTTAGACTCATGAATAAATAAAAATAAAATAAAAAATAAACACTGCAAAATATCACATTGTGCTGATGCTGATCTGTTTTCTTGTTGCTGTGTTCATCTGTGTTCATCTGTGACCATCTGCTCATACAAACTCATGTTCGTGCTGCTGTTTATTCCCACTATATTAAGCTTAGTGTATTACTAGTTGATGTTTTTCTTAGTTAATTCTAGATGTTATTACTGTTTTTCTCTTGCATTTGTTGTTGGATGTAACTGGGACCCCGTGTACATAATCTCGTTTTCATCACATGTACCACATGCGGTGCAAATGACAATAAAGACTCTCTGACTCTGACTCTGTATAAGGAGGTAATGACTGAGCTTCCCAGACCAGCTCATCTCAGCCGTCTGAGGAAGTAGAGCCCCTGATTAGCTTTTTTGATCAGGCTGGTGGTGTTGTTGCCCCAGCTGAGGTTGTCATTCACGTGTACACCCAAGTACATGTAGCTGGAGACCACTTCCACCACAGATCTTCTTACGTTCAGGCGGGTGAAGGTGTGTTTGGTCAGTCTAAAGTCCACGACCATCTCCTTCTTCTTCACCGTTTTGTTGCATCATTATCTTTGTGTTCATTTACCGTTTCAGTCTGTGATTTAATGGCAATGTAGTGCCAGAAACGTAGGTGTGGTTACCTGGCCTTCAGGTAGTAAGTTTTAATTAGTATCAGCATCTGTTTACCTTTGTTTGCCTCGGTTTGCTGCTCAGTGTTTGGCAACCACAGAGATGCTTTTGGTATGTATTTTCTCTTCAATTATCTTTTGTACAAATAAATGAACAGGAGAAATGTGAATTTATTTTGTCTGGTTTTACATTTTTCTCTTTAAACAACATTGTGTGTATAAATTTGCTGCATTAAGATTAATTTGAAATATAGAGGTAAAGCTTAAATTCATTTAAATATTTAATCATTTTCTATCAAGGGTTTAAATTTGTTGATTGAAACAGTAATTTTCATTTAATTTATGTAAATGTGTTTATTATTCAAGGTTTTCAACCTATGACTCATGGAGTATCAGAGAAAATAAAATAAAATACAAAAAATGAGTGGAGTTGTCCACAAAGATAATGATTTGTTGGTGCCAAAGCCTTTTTTTCGAGTTCAGGCAAAGAAAATAACTCGACATTCACAGTGATGTGAACGTTGTTCTTCCTGCACCAACTCTCCAGGTGTTCCACCTTCTGCCTGTAGCTGGACTCATCATTGTTTGTGATGCACGCTGTATCATCTGCAAACTTTACAATATGACAGCCTGGATGGGTAGGTGCACAGCCATACATGAGCAGAGTGAACAGAGCAGAGATTTGTCACAATGGACTTGAACTTTGTATTTTAAACAAGGTTTAAAGTTATTACTTTGTTAAGAAAGCAAATCCTTTGTTTCTCTCCAAAACTTTGAGGGAGGAAGACTAATCTGATCCTAAATTAAATGTATGCAACTAAGGTAATGGCACCTTTTTGGCAAAGTTGCACTGATTGGGTTGATTTTACACAAACACCCCCCTTTACTATATCCAGTTTAGGAACTGATACTCAAAGGAGGAGTCTCAGTCATCGAGCTGCTTCGAGCCAGACCTCAAAGAACCAGCCGGGTTCTGCTTTGGTCCTCTCCAACTTGGACGAAGCCAGCTTGCTGAAAATGTGAAGGGTCCACATGAAACTCTCAAACACCCCTGAGTGACACAGTACAAGACGCTGCCAGATGACATGCATCCTGAGAGAACCATCCCTTCCTGGGTAGCGTGAATCATCGTCTTTGCATTATATCCACTGGTAATGGGATCTACAGCATCCTGGTAAGAAAAACCCATCTTCTTAGTTAGATGAAACCTCTTCCTTTGACCAGAAGGACAACTCCAGTGCCAGCTTAGTTATTTTTAGACACTTTTAATTTAGTTCACGAACCTCAGATCCGTTTATCTGAATTTAAATGTTCCAGTCAATCTCTCTCGGACTGGGATTTCATGCAAGATCTCACCTCGTGGCATATCAATGATCCTAAGAAAGGTGAGCAATCAGCCCAGAACTACAAGGTAGGAGCTGTCAATGACCTAAAAAGAGCTGGCACCACTGTTTCCAAAGTTACTGTGGGTAATACACTAAGATGTCATAGTCTAAAATCATACATGGCACGGAAGGTTCTCCTGCTTAAATCAGCACACGTCTAGGCCCGTCTTAAGTTTGCCCATGACCATTTGGATGATCCAAAGGAGTCATGGGAGAAAGTTATGTGGTCAGATGAGACCAAAATATAACTTTTTGGTCTCAATTCCACTCGACGTGTTTGGAGGACGAAGAATGATGAGTACCATCCCAAAAAACACCATCCCTACTGTGAAGCATGGGGGTGGAAGCACAATGTTTTGGGGTGTTTTTCTGCACATGGGACAGGACAACTGTACTGTATTAAGGAGAGGATGACCGGAGTCATGCATTATGAGATTTTGGGGAACAACGTCCTTCCCTCAGTCAGAGCATTGAAGATGGTTCGTGGCTGGGTCTTCCAACATGACAATGACTCGAAGCACACAGCCAGGAGAACCAAGGAGTGGCTCTGTAAGAATCATATCAAGGTTCTGGAGTGGCCTACCAGTCTCCAGACCGAAACCCTATAGAAAATCTTTGGAGGGAGCTCAAACTCGGTGTTTCTCAGCGAAAGCCCAGAAACCTGGCTGATCTAGAGAAGATCTGTGTGGAGGAATGGTCCAGAATCCTGCTGCTGCAGTTTGTGCAAACCTGGTGAAAAACTACAGGAAAAGTTTGACCTCTGTAATTGCAAACAAAGGCTACTGCACCAAATATTAACATTGATTTTCACAGGTGTTCAAATACTTATTTGCAGCAGTAACACACAAATAAATTATTAAAAAATCATACATTGTGATTTCCGGATTCTCATTTTTATTTTTATTTATGTCTCTCACAGCGGACATGCACCTAAGATGAAATTTCAGACCCCTCCATGATTTCTAAGTGGGAGAACTTGCAAAGTCACAGGGTGTTCAAATACTTATTTTCCTCAATGTAGCTTCAAGGTAGAGGTGAGAGTGCATCAAGGATCAGATCTGAGCCCCTTCTTGTTTGCTCTGGTGATGGACCAAATGACAGATGAGGTCAGGCAGGAATTCCTGTGGACTATGATATTTTGCAGATGACATTGTGATATGTGGTGAAAGCAGGTAACAGATGGAAGAGAACTTGAGAGGTGGAGGTATGCACTTAAAAGAAAAGCAATGAAAGTCAGCCACAGTAAGATAGTAAATGTGTGTGAATGAGAAGGAGATGGGTGGAACAGTGAGGCTACAAGGAGCAGAGGTCACAAAGGTACAGGACTTCAAGTACCGGTACTTGGTGTTCACTAGGGGTGCGAATCTCTCAGTGTCTGGAGAATCGATTCGATTCCAAATTTTGTTGTCACGGTTCGATTGAAAATCGATTTTTCGATTCAGAAACAATTTTTGATTCAGAAACGATTTTTCTATTAAAATGGTCATACATTTACTTGTAGTTTCAGTTTTGTTACTGACAAGCTTACAAGAATAAACAACAATGTAAACAAATGGAACATTTATTTAAAACAATAATTGTAAACTGAGAATATTAAACAACAATGCAAACAAATAGAACATTTATCTAAAATATAATTTTAGGTTCTGTACTGCATCAAATATTTTGCATCGTTTGATATTTATACCAAAAATAGGAACAAATAATACAGGAGTGCATTAAATTCTGCAACTTAAATTACCAGAATGAGGTTAGCTTAGTTGCCTGGATTTCTCTAAAACAATAAAAGAAAAATCTACGAACAAATAATTCATCCATCCATCATCTTTAACCACTTCTTCCTTTAAGAGTCACGGGGATCACTGGTGTCCATGTCCAGTCATCACTGTGTGAGAGGCGGGGGGACACCTGGACAGGTCTCCAGTCCATCACAGACAAATAATTCAAAATATATACAGTATATTTTTTAAAAAAGTAAACAGACTTCAGCCTACCATAGTGCATTAACCTTTAACTCAATATAAAATACAGACTTCTGTTTTTTTTTTTAACATATTGATTCATATTTAGTAAATCTTTAACAAAATTTCAAACCTGTTCAAGTTAACACAAAATCTCTTCTGAACTGTAATTTATAAACCATAAATTGTATCATTTAGAACTGGCTACAGGTGATGTGTCTCATCTGGCCTCTCTAACCTGTTAAAAGACAAATTACATCAAGTTTGTTGTATAACTTGTCTATAAGTTTTAGTATAATATGAGAAAACAAGTTACCTTTGAGCTGCATCAGAGCTTCTCCCACGTTCTTCTCGTTTCATGCTGGAGCTGTGTGGACATTTATCTACATTAAGGAATAACGTACGTCGCTTCCAAAGTACAGTATTAAAAATAAAACTAAACCCCTCAACGTCCACTGAGCTGTCTGCTTGTAAATCCTTTGTGAGGTGGAGAGAGAAATTTGTGCAGCAGACTTCGCTGGTCGGTTGCTTTCATCTTCTGCGCATTTTATCGTATTTCCAAAATACTGTACCGTAATTTTATCTTGCAAATAACCGTTCTCTTGTTAAGCTCTGTCTTCCCCAGAACGTTGTAGGATCTGAAATGATTTTTAAAGATGAAGGAACGTCTCCCTCCTCCCTCCTTCATGCTAGCAGGCTCCGTTCAGATAAAGGGAGCTGGCTAGCTCGCTGTACGGTGGCCTACACGGTCAAACTTCTACGGCGGCCCAATGGACACATAATGCAAAATGCAGTACGCTCAAGAGTAGGAGCGGAAAAAATATAAAATTAAACACGTTTTAAAATCGATTTTGGGGCTTTTAGAATCAATTCTGAATCGCCAGGACTAAGAATCTAGATTCTTTATGAAAATCGATTTTTTTCCCCTGCACCCCTAGTGTCCACTGTCCAGGAAAATGGGGAGTGTGGTAAAGAGGTGACAAAAAAAGTCCAGACAGAATGAGTGAATAGAGAAAAGTTTCAGGAGTGATTTGTGACAAAAAAGATGGCAGCAAAGTTCAAAGAAAAATTTTTACAAGACAGTGGTGAGACCAGCTATGTTGTATGGTCTAGAGACAGTGTCATTGACAAAAAGACAGGAGACAGAACTGGAAGTGGCAGAAATGAAGATGCTGAGGTTCTCCTTAGGAGTGACAAGAATGGATAAGATTAGGAATGAGATCATCAGAGGTACAGCATATGTTGAACAACTGGGAGATAAAGTTAGGG
>JBBPBX010013711.1:34634-51955 GCA_038048925.1 Garcialebias charrua
ACCCTGGCTGTGTGTGGCTTTCGAGACCGACTGTGACAGGTTGAAAGAGTCCAGGAGGTCCTGAAACTCACATCCAAGCTGATTACTTGGGCAGCAGGTGTGCACGTTGAAGTCCCCACAGAAAAGCCAAGAGTCAAACTTTGGCATTAGGTCAGCCAGTAGTTCAGAAAACTCACTGAGAAAGTTTTTGTTGTATTGAGGGGGCCTATAAAAGAGGCCACACAAAATAGGTTTTGCAGATTCCAGCACAAAAATCATGTTTTCAAAACTGTTGTAATTTTTCTGAGGCAACATGCGGCACTTGAACGCCTCCTCATTGAAAACTGCAGCGAGGCCCCCTCCTCTTCCTGCTCCACGCGGAGCGCTCAGATAAGAGAAGCCAGGTGGGAGGAGTTCAGAGAAGCTGCTGTTGTCCCCAGGTTTCTGCCAGGTTTCCGTGATCAAAAACAGATCCAGATGATGAGTGGAGATCAAATCACTTAATATAAAAGTTTTATTTGTGATCGATCTTGCGTTAAACAGTGCTGACCGTACAGGAACACAGCCAGTTACGTCACTCTCAGATCGAGCGAGCGGGCGGAGGATATGTTTAACGCAGCCTCGGTTCATCACAGCCCTCACGGGGGGGGACAAGATGGAAGCTGATCGCTGGCGTCATGATTGATAGCAACAAGGCATCTGTTGCGGCGGGCAAAGGAGCGACGGACATCAAAGACGCTGAATTCAGGAGGTAAGTCAGCCGTCGGCGTGTTGTGAGACGAGAGATATTTTTTAAACCTCACCAGCACGCCTGCCCTCGTGCCGCGTCTTCTGCGCCGCTTGTTGCGAGGCAGCGTGGTCGTGTTGCGTTGTAGGAACGCTGGTACAGACGCCAAGAAAGGTGGAGGTGGAGGAGGCTTGAAATGTCCATATTTGCCAGTAGCCGGTGTGTTGATCAGCGAGTCTTGGATACTTAGAAGAGTTGAGCGATCATAGACCAGGAGCGATGATGCATCGTCGATGAAAAAAAGGCAGAACACGAATAGCAGTAAAAAGTTCAGGAGAGGAGTTAGAAAGCGTGCCAGAACAACCGGCGCCATCTTGGAACCTCGGGAGATTTCGCAACTTACGAACTACCCAATCTGCACCCACCTGCCTGGTATCTGCTGAAATTGTTCATGGGACAACTCATGATTTCATCCATTTGCTGGTGATGCTACATCACAACTTAACCTTACATCACAGTAATTGCACATTAAACTCAGAGTTCAGCTCAGAAACAAACAGTCCTAAGTCTGCCTTTAAGTTTCCTCATCAATTAGACCTTTGATTCAAAGCAATTTGAGGTTCAGTTAACTTTGTCATGCTTGATTTTCACCATATATCACAGATTTATTTTTATAATAAAATACATAAAATCAACTGAATTTGTGATTATTTTGGCATATCTGTGTGTGTTAAATTTATTAGATGCCCTTTAACACAAGAAAAGAACTTGCATACATTATTTTGGGGTAAATAAGAGACTGAGGCCTTGCACACACGTAGCCGGATATCAGTAAAACCGAATACCGGTAGCTTATCATGCGGTGTGGCCTTTCATCCACACGTGAACTCCGGTTGATGTAACTACAAACGAATAATAACAAAAACTCCGACCAAAGTGGAGATTTGAGATTTCTCTTCTTTCGGGTTTGCGTGTGGACTGTCTGAACCGGAGATTTGCGCATTATGTCTGAGACAGATGGTGCGGAGCTGACGTCACATGTGCGACAATTGTTTTTGTTTGCCCAAATATTCGGAGGGAAAATGACTGCGTTCAGAGAAGTGCTAATTGTAACGCTGGTTCAGGCGCTTTTTGCTTGCTTGTTTTTACAAGCACAACTGCTCCAACAGATGGAATTATAAAGGAGAAAAAGCGCTTCGAGTTCATAATAATAATAATAATGAATTCAATTTATTATTATTAATAATTATTATTATTAATAATTAATAATATTATTAATATTAATAATTAATAATATTAATAATTAATATTATTATTAATAATATTATTAATATTATTATTAATTAATAATTATTAATAATAATAATAATAATTTCTCTTTCATTTGTTGTTGGATGTAACTGGGACCTCGTCTACATAATCTCGTTTTCATCACATGTACCACATGCGGTGCAAATGACAATAAAGACTCTCTGACTCTCTCTGACTCTGAATTTATAACGCACTTTTCATTAATGAAAATCTCAAAGTGCTACAAAGTGCAACAGAATTAAATGTCAATAAAACAAGTAATAAAACAAGTAAAATCAATAACAGTATCAACTAAGATCAAAAGTAGAATCATGAGGAGGTAGAGTATGCTCGGTTGAAAAGAAAGGTCTTCAAGCCGCTCTTAAAGTCAACCACAGACTGTGGGGCTCTCAGACAGTCAGGAAGAGAGTTCCACAGGCGGGGGGCAGCCACACTGAAAGCCCGGTCTCCCATGGTCCTTAATTTGGTTCTCGGAATGTGAAGGAGATTACTGTTCTGTGACCGCAGCGACCGGGTGGATGAGTATGGAATAAGAATATCCTTCAGATAATCTGGTGAAGCTCCGTGTAAGCATTGATGTGTAATGAGAGCAGTTTTGTACTGAATTCTGTAGGTGACAGGAAGCCAATGAAGGTTATGGAGAATGGGCGTAATATGTTCAAATTTACGAACTCTCAACAAGATCCTTGCTGCACTGTTTTGAATATATTGAAGTTTCTGAAGGTTTTTGCCAGGGATTCCAATAAACAGGGAGTTGCAGTAGTCGAGCCTGGAGGAGACAAAAGCATGGACGAGCTTCTCAGCATCGGAAAAAGTTAGGGATGGGCGAAGTCTGGAGATGTTTCGAAGATGGAAGAAGCAAGTTTTAAACAGATGCTTAATGTGATTTTCAAATGTAAGATTGGAGTCCAGTTCAGCCCTTTTACAGCAACTATCCCTACGATACGGAGGCACAATGCCGCCATTCAGCGTTGCCGGTTTTGGATCAGACCTGGACGCACTGCTTGCTGGTGGGAAAACTTTGAGAAGGAAATTGTTCTCCCAGAGGAATGGCGTGAGAACTTCAGAATGTCACGGCCGTCATTACCTTACCGGATGAAAGAATATGCTAACGGAGGAAGCAATGCTCAGGAGCAGTACTTTGGACTGTCGTTGTGCCGAGCTAGAATGGTGATTGAATGTGCATTTGGAAGACTAAAAGACCGATTTGGAGCCCTGAGGAGCGCCATGGACATTAATATGAATGATCTTCCATTTGTTATATATGCATGTTTTGTGTTGCACAATTTTTGTGAGGCATCAAAAGACACTGTTGATGAAAACAGAATAACTGACGCTATTCAACATGACAGGAACAATCAACTGGACACACAGCCAGTGGTCAGAGGAGACAGCTTGACAGCAGAAGGAAAGCGGGTCAGGAGAGTCCTCGCTCAGTTTCTGGATCCATAAACACAAAAACCTGTTAACGATTTAGCAGACTGCATTCTCTTTTCTCATAAAAAAGTTATAGTTAGCACCATGTATGTTAGAGAATTTTTAAACTGTTTTGTACAATGTTATTGCATTTCATTCTATTAACGCATGAAAAGCTACCACTCAGGAGTTAGAGACATGACATAATAGTTTGTAGCTCATTAGACAGACTTTGAAGTTAAATGATTGTACTGCTCACTCTTAAAATTGGACCTGGAGTGTATTAAATAGTGCTGCCAATACTTTCTGATGAACATGACTGTATTTGTAACTGATAAATGTCGTACTCACAAGAATTCACATAAAGAAAATTGCTTTTAAAATGTTTATGTCAATAATTTTATTCAAACGAACACACTTAACATTTTCTCATTTTGTGTTTTATTTATGAACAGATCAGATTATAACAGGCATAAAAAGGGCTTACCGGTACTTCTAATTACGACACAACAGATAAAGATTTTTAAACATGGGTGAAAAGTTGCATTGTGTACGGTACTCCACATTCCACTGTAAAGCAGCACAGTTACTGTACACTTTTAAATCAGTGATGCCCACGTCCAGTACTTTTTCATTAATGAAAAGTGCGTTATAAATTAAATTCATTATTATTACTTTGGAGCTACTACAAGTAAATTTCAGCTGCATTTTCTTCAACAAACCAGTATCAAATAGCTGATTTCAATCATCAGTATGTATTTGATAGTGGTGTTTTGGAGAAATAAATACATCTAAGTTGCTGTAGCTCCCAAGGACTGGACAAGGTCACCACTCTTATAAAGCTTCACGTAAAAAAAAATGTAAATAGTTAAAGTATTGTGCAATTGCTACATTTGAAGCTTTTCACTGTACATGTATGCATAAACATGTATGTGGGTAGAAGCAGGTAGACCAAGAAATGGGACTCTTCTTGATTATAAAAAATTAACCAGTGCAAAGTTTAAATATGCTATTCGGTACATTTCCAAATATGAACAGAACATGAGAGCAGACTCTATGGCTGAAAAACTGCTTTGTAATAATGCCATTGGCTTTTGGAACGATGTCAGAGCTTTAAACAGGTCTGCTGCATTATTCCCCAGTACCATAGAGGGCGTATCTGGGGCTCATAATATAGCAGAGCTATGGAGACAGCACTATTCTGCTTTATTTAACTGTGTAAAAAGTGAACCATATGGACTGGGAAATATTCCTAAGAGTGATGTGGTTATAACCCCTAGTGAAGTCCAGCAGGCTATAGCGTACTTGTGTGAGAATAAGGCAACAGGTTCTGATGGCATTACAGCAGAACATCTGAAATATGCTAGCCAAAAAGTGGCTGTGCTGCTTGCAATTTGTTTCTCTGGATTTCTAACCCATGGACAGTTGCCTGATTCTTTATTATCTATCACTCTTGTGCCGGTAATTAAGGACAAAACTAGTAAGGTTGGTAGCCTTAATAACTACAGACCAATAGCTTTAGCTAGTGTGATCTCTAAAGTGTTAGAAAAAATCTTGCTTGATCGTCTTAATCAGTTTATTAGTACAACAGATAATCAATTTGGTTTTAAAGCCAAGTTGGGAACTGATTTCTGTATTTATGGCCTGAAAGAGGCAGCAAGAGCATATCTATCAAAAAAATCATCTGTGTTAATTGGGTTTATTGATGCCTCTAAGGCATTTGATCGTGTCAATCATTACAAGTTATTTGACAAATTAAAACAGAGAGGTGTTCCAGATATTATTATACGAATTTTAGTTTACTGGTATTCTAACCAGAAAATGCATGTAAAATGGGGCAATAACATCTCTGCTTCCTTTGGTGTGAGTAACGGTGTGCGTCAGGGTGGGCTTCTTTCACCTGCCCTGTTTAACATTTATATGGACGACCTGTCAAAAGAATTGAACCTCTGTAAAACTGGATGTGTGATCGGTGATACCCTGGTTAATCACTTTATGTATGCTGATGACCTGGCTGTCCTCTCGCCCAGCAGTGCTGGTTTTCAACAGTTACTGAATATCTGCTCTGATTATGGGCTGAGATTTGATGTGCAGTACAATGCTAAGAAAACGGTTGTGCTAATATGTAGGACTAAAGCAGACAAACAACTCTGTTTCCCTGATTTCTTTTTGTCAGGACAAAAGTTAAATGTTTGCTCAAAAACTAAATATCTGGGTCACTACATCACTGACCAGCTATGTGATGATGATGACATTTATCGACAGTGTCGCATGTTGTACGCCCAGGCAAACATTCTGAGGAGGAAGTTTCACATGTGCACTAATGAGGTAAAAATATGTTTGTTTAAATCTTACTGTACATCCTTGTATGCAGCTCCTCTGTGGTGTAAATTTAAAAAAGCTAGCATGCAGAAGCTTAAAGCTCCACTGACATGATCTTTTAACTTTTCAAAAAATGGCACAACATATATAAATATTAAGATAGACCTCTGACCGTTTTTGCTAAAATAATGTTCAATGAATGAAATTTCCTCTCAAAATATTTTAAATTTAGCGCCGTTTTTTTAGACCGTAAATCCGGATTTTCCGGTCACGTGTCAGCAGAACCGATCTGACGTCACGTCCGATACTGAACTCTGCTCAAACCGTACATTGAATGGACAAAAATATAAACGCATCCGTCGAATTTAGCCAATTAAAACTACATTTTAGCGATTTGGCTTCAGTTTGGGGAAAAAAAAGTTATTTTGAGTGATGCACAACGAACGGAAAGGTTTATATTCTCCGTGTTGCTTCTGTAAGAGTTATCACGATAGCTCTGCTGCCATCTGGTGCTCAATGTGAAACCTCCCTTGAAAAAAAAAAGCAAAACGGAGAATATAAACCTTTCCGTTCGTTGTGCATCACTCAAAATAACTTTTTTTTCCCCAAACTGAAGCCAAATCGCTAAAATGTAGTTTTAATTGGCTAAATTCGACGGATGCGTTTATATTTTTGTCCATTCAATGTACGGTTTGAGCAGAGTTCAGTATCGGACGTGACGTCAGATCGGTTCTGCTGACACGTGACCGGAAAATCCGGATTTACGGTCTAAAAAAACGGCGCTAAATTTAAAATATTTTGAGAGGAAATTTCATTCATTGAACATTATTTTAGCAAAAACGGTCAGAGGTCTATCTTAATATTTATATATGTTGTGCCATTTTTTGAAAAGTTAAAAGATCATGTCAGTGGAGCTTTAAGGTTGCTTATAATGACTCCCTGAGAATTCTGCTTAAGAAACCAAGGTTCAGCAGTGCAAGTGAAATGTTCTGTAATGCACGTGTCAGAACGTTTCAGGCGCTCATGAGAAATTTGATGTACAAGGTTATGTGCCGTTTGTGCAGCTCCATGAACAGTCTTATTGTAATGTTTTCACATCCCTCTGTCAGTGCGCTAAGATACCAGTCGGCTCTGTGGAATCATTGGTACGCAAGTCTCTTATAAGATTTTATTTTTTATTATATATATTTTTATTCTTTTTATTTTTTTCGGTATGTGTTGTGTGTGTTATGTTTTTTTGTGGACCACGAGTCTGTCGAATAAAGTTGATGATGATGATAAAAAGATAAAAAGAATAAAACAGTCAGAGTAAATGACACTGTGATTAACAACCTGACATGTGTGCAACCATGTGCAAAACTTGAACTTGTATATACATAACTGTGCCAGACTGGCTTCGATGTACAAAACAGTACTCTAGTCGTCACTAAAAAGGTCCTGATTGAATGAAAATTGGTCAGTGGCTTCAGCAGGTGTGTGGAACACAGCTTCAGTGTTCATGGTGTTTCCTGGTCTTGTGTTTTGAGGTGTTCTTCTGTCAGAAGAGGAGTTGTTTGGGTATGGGTAGGGGTAATTTGCTGAGTTTTGGTGGACAGAATGGTGGGCCATTGTGTGCGAATACATCGGACCTCTTGGCTCATATGGCGGTGGTGGTTGTGCAGGCGTATGAATGACCCGTCTCAGAAGAGAAAACCCATCAACAATCGATGTGGTAAGTCTTTCCATTGTATTGGACATTTTTGCATAGTTTTCGGATGCTTTTTGTTCTGATGTCTCAATGATTTCCACCAGTCTCTTCTTCAAACGCTGGTCTTCCTGAAGAGCATTCAGCCACTGGGTCTCAGCAGGCAGCTTTCTCTTCAGACGGTCGTGTCTGTGTCCTTTAAGTTTTGCCTTCATAATAGAAACGAAAAACATCACAATTAAACATACAAAAGTAAACCTGGCTCATGTTGATGTTCTACTTTTCACGTCACTTCTACATAACAGTATGTAATAGCATATCCAATGTTTTCTATTATGTCTTAAAGTGTATTTTGTACCCACCACCACAACAAACTAATGAATATGTAGGCCTAACATAATATAAGATGAGTAAGAGCATGATGGTGTCATATTTTTTTTTGCAATAATAAACAAAATCATCAACCCGTACACAGTAAAATATAAAAAACATCACAGCCCAACCTCCACTACACACCTCAATTCATGCATCATTTTTAACACACATATTGCCTTAACAGTATTTTTAATAGCAAGACTATTTAACAAAACTGTTCTGTGAATTATAGTACATCCAACAGATGAAAATTTACAGCTAAGGTACTTTTATTTATGAGGAATGGACAGAAAAATATACGTACATCAGCTAGGTCTCGCTTCTTCTTTAAAGTAGGACCCACGCTGCTTTTACTCCGTTGGGTAATGCTCTAAAAAAAAAGGTGCTAAAATGACAACATACCTGACATGATTCCCAGTTGACATTTTCCTGTGTTTTATTAACTTTGTACTCCAACACGGTATTTAATAGTAGTTCAACCTTGCGGTCTGTCCACACAAATGAACCTCCAGGCGCCATGATTCAAAACTAACAGGAAGTTGTGGTTGCTTTGAAGGGTTGTGATTGGCTGATATACGTTTTACCTTTGCACTACACTGCCACCTATGGGTTGGGCATATTCTTTACAATGCTCTGTGGTGAAAATCACAGAGTTCATGTAGACGATCATTTTCTCTATCCGATCATGTATGTATGGCAATAGTTTTTAAGCAGATATTCGTTTTTTCAAACACCAGGCTACGTGTGTACAAGGCCTGGATTTTCCTCTCTTAGTAGAGGTGGTGCCCACACATGAGGTTATTTGCATATTACATGCATAATTTATGAGCTTAACTCATAACTGATAATTAACAATATATTTACAACCCCATATCTTCTACAATTGCTTATTTAAAATAAAGGATTTTAAATTATCCATACCACATGAGCAGCACAGATTGTTTATTTAAAATAAAAAAGCGCAACCGGAACTGAGCCTTTAGTCCCCCTCGGGGAACGGGCCAGGCCAACAGGAAATGTCCTGGTATTCCCGATGGCCAGGCCACTCTCAACTCCTGCTGCAGCAGGTGTTAAATCATTTAAAATTATAAATGATTTAACACCTTCTGCACCTGTGTGCTGCGCCTCTTAAGCACTCCCCAGTCTCTGCCAGACTGTCTGATTGCCTCATGCCTGAAGTAATCCAGTTCTTGTTCCTTACCCACTTCATGACCACAAATTCCTCCCCTTTGCCTCACCCAATACAATACTTCTGTTCATCAGATATCTGGACATCTATGTCTACTCTGCATTCAGACCACCAATTCCAACTAAAACCTTCAGATAAGTTTAGCTTTTTCTGCCTCTGTGTGAATGACCCACACATGTATTTTTGACAAAAACTCAGACCCCGGACTCTAGAAATGCTGACACTGATGAAGTAACTTGGACAGGTTTAGGTCGTTCTACCTTTGATGGTCTGTCAGACACCTTGCTGTAGGTGGGGCAAGGGTAGCGCTCAGCTGATCTTTTCCTTTTGAGCCGTTTCCCAGGATCAGATTCGTAGGTGGTCGAATCATCGGTGGATTCTGAATCTTGCTCCACTTTCACCTCAAAAGTTTTAAAACCTATTGAATAACCACACCAAAGAAACACGTGTTAAATACATGCCAGAAAGGTCAAATTTTGACTCAAAAGGATTTAGAACAAATCATTCTTATGCTAAAACCTAGCTATAATTGTTTAAATTCAATTATCCCATCATTGATCTACACTCAATACCATGTAATAACAAAATTAATGATTTTCACTATGTCATTACAGGATACTAAGTGTAGAAAAGACAGAACAACAACGATTGTTTGGCATTGTTGCACAGGGTGGCAAAATAAAATTTAAAAAATGGACTGGGTTTGAATACTTTATGTTGCCAGAGTAAGTTGAGATTAATTTCATTAAGGGAAATCAAAATGTCACAAGACTAAACCTAAAATCTGTACCAAAAAAAAAAGTAATATTTCTGAGAAACGTAATTGTTTGCTACCCTGATGCATGCTCAATAATCCAGGTAGAAAAATCTAAAAAAGCTAAGTCTGTTCCTCTGGACATTCAAAAAACAAAACAAAACAAAAAATTTTGTAGAAACGTTTCGTCTTTCGTCCGAAAGACTTCTTCAGTCTGAGGTGCTGTATTCAGCTCAGTCTTATAAATAGCACCCTCTCACAGTGTTACACAACCAGTTGGCTGATGACAGCCGAAACCAGCTGCTCACTCATTGTTTGCTGTAATGTATTAACAGAAAAACAAAATATATAAAGCATCTGTACATACTTTCCCCTAAAGGCTCTGATTTTATTTCTGGTGTCTCCTCTGGGCCCATGTCTGCAGCCTGTTGACAACACACAAACACAGAACAGGAAACATGAAACACTGAAAAGACTCAGTGACACAATTTTCTCCAACACTGACCTCAGACAGGGATCATCAACAGAATGAAGTTAAAATATATATTTTACTTTTTAGACATTTATTTTGTACAGTTACAGCTTTTTTAATAAAGGTGTCTGTGTGACAATTGGGACAAAGCTTTGACTCAGAAATATATTTTTGTTATTACTTTATGGACAAACAAACATAGTTGAATGATAAAATATATATATCTTCTATCGTTTCATGCAAATTTGTAAGATGATGTCAGTGGACCTTTAAGGAGGAAGATTGGGAGTGACATGTGATGAGTGTGATTACAGCCTGGTACATGTCATGACAAAGTTTACTAAACTTTAAAGGACAACACCCACCATGTTTTCAAATTGCATCACCATTAATATTTAGTAGTGACTTAAATAATGAAACAGGAGCGTTTTATTGATATTGTAGAGAAATAACGCTAAATGTGTTATTTCATGATTTTAAGGAGATTTTAGCAGCAGCTCCTGGCAAACTCTGCCCCTCTCCATATATGGGCATTGACGTCACTGCAGGGACCACCTTGAATGCATGCATCAACGTAGCTTTCTTATTTCTGACCAGAGTAGTTACGGATACAACTAAGAAAATGCAGAACCGATGTGTTTCCCATTCCCAGTTCTGCAGCAATACCTCGAAGGTTGGCGTTAGTGTTCATTATTTCCCAACATCAAAAGGATTCAGAATGCTGGATAAAGTTTGTTCAAGTCAAACGAGCTGACTTCATTGCTCCATGGAGTAGCAGACAGTGTTTTGTGTTCAAAACACTTTAAACCAGAAGACTACGAGTCAGCAATGATGCAGGCATTTGGATTTAAGGGGAAAAGTGGTACGAGACTGAAAGAAGAGCTGTGCCAACTATCCATGAATGAATTTGTCGCGAGCGAACCAAACTCGTGTGTGGTCGCGCGATGCTCCGCAAAGCCCCCAGCGGGCTGCGGGCGCAGGATCAGCGCTCCCTGCCCTCCCCATCCTCCAGAACCTTCCAACAAGATACAACACTGCTGCGGCCGAAGTCGTGCAAAGCCGCGCGGCTCGCCCCCCTCTTTCTCTCCACCCGACCTGTCAACCTACTGAATTGATTGACAGGTCGGGGAGAGAACAAAAAGGCAAGCGAGCAGCTCCACACAGCCCCAGCCGCAGCGGTGCCACATCCCACCAAAAGTTCCAAATAATAAAATAAAAAACAGGGAGCGCTGGTCATGCAGTCCATAGCCCACCAGGAAACCCGCAGAACCATGCGCAGCCACGTTGAACACGAGTGTAATTCGCTCGCGACAAATTCATTCATTTCTGAAGCCGCCGGCTCGCCCCCCTCTTTCTCTTCACCCGACCTGTCAACCTACTGAATTGATTGACAGGTCGGGGAGAGAACAAAAAGGCAAGCGAGCAGCTCCACACAGCCCCAGCCGCAGCGGTGTTATATCTTATTAAAAAGTTCTAAAAAATAAAAAAAAACAGGGAGCGCTGGTCCCGCAGCCCACCAGGAAACCCTGCGCAGCCACGTTGAACACGAGTGTAATTCGCTCGCGACAAATTCATTAATTTCCTCATTTCAGTCATGGAGACAGCGAGGAGGAAGCGATCACTTGACTTTTGGCAAAAAAACTAAAGAAAAGCCACTGCACTTTCACTGAAATCAGCATCACTATCATAACAAGAACATATAACATTCTCTTTCATTTGTTGTTGGATGTAACTGGGACCTCGTGTACATAATCTCGTTTTCATCTCATGTACCACATGCGGTGCAAATGACAATAAAGACTCTCTGACTCTCTGACTCTGACTCTGATAAGCTTCCATCGCAAACTCACTCCTGCCTTCTGACTGGATCCTTTTTTTTTTACGTCATTCCGGAGTTTGGCAATCATCGGAGGGGTTTCCGGATTCTTCCGGGACCCCGTCGTTTTTTTGTTTGTTTTTTACACTCGCCTGGCCCAAAAGCAAAAATGAAAATAGACATCATATTCTACTACAGTAATTGTCCAATATGGTGAATTGTTACTGTCACGGTGGGTGTTGTCCTTTAAATATCGAGATATTAATTTTGGTCCACATCGCCCAGTCCTATGTGACATAATTTTCTCCAACACTGATCTCAGACAGGGATCATCAACAGAATGAAGTTAAGGGAAATATATTTTCTAAGCAGACAGGAACAGGATTCTGCAAGAATTAGGTCTACAATCGTACATGGTTTTTGTAAACAAATTATTTAACAAGTAGGATTTATGTGTTTATGTGGCTTTTCTGACAAAATATTTTTACAACCAGTGGTAACGTGAGAACTTGTTACCGTACTTGATACTTGATAAAGAAAACAGGAAACTCAGGGCCAGTTTACACGGTGCGTATTTTGAGTGTAACCGCTACTTTCTCTTTGCGACTTTGCTTATCGCCTACACGACGCTGCTGGCCCCCCTCGATGACACCGATACTTTTCTGACCCTGCTCTCAAGGTGGAAGTTTTTCGCTGACCCCCCGTTGATAATGTAAACATCTCCCACGGAGCTTTTGTTTGAACACATGCACGCAGCACGCACGCGCAGACAGCCGGCATTTTAACAATGGCGGTGGACTGGACAGTGGACACACGCACCACTTTCTGAACTATAGCTGATGGAATATATTTTGATTCTCATATTTAATTATTCTACACCTTACCTGCATCTGTGTTGGAAGAGAGCCAGCTGCCTGGATCCAGTTGTCTGTTAACGAGGCAGTCGGACATTTCACGTGTCACGCTGCACTATAACATACTAAATGTGCTATATATTAACAGTTTAACAATAATAAACAGTATTTATGTTAGCGTGGGAGATATTTACATTTATCTGAGCTAAATGAAGCTATCTGGACTCGTTACGTCATGCCTAACAAGCTGCATGTTGAAAATGAAGACACCAGGTTGATTTTTAATTTATTTATTTATTCAACACCACAAACTCATGTCACAAACACTGAGAATTAAATTGAACACTTTTAAAAACACGTTAACCGGACTCTGTTGTTCATCCTGGTGGACACTGGACCCAGATCCGAACCGCCGGTCCGCTTCGTGGAACAGCTTCGACCTCGCAGGAAAAAAATAAAAATAAAACCTCAGTTGGTTGTTCTGTGATCGAACTAAACACAAGGAAACATTATTAAGAACATGGTTTACCTTGTAGCGCTGCTGTAAATCAGCTGATTCTCACGGACTAAAGTCAGACATGTTGACTCGGTTCCGGTCCAGACGTCCAGTCAGCAACTGGTGTGCAGATGAAGCGGTCCACTTGGTGTCAGATCTGTTGACTCTTATCCAAATTCCAGCTTTAACTTGTTGTTAACTTGTTGACAACAACTTGTAGTAGCTGAACTTTTAGCCAGAGAGGAAAACAGGCTGCCTCGTGTGCTTTGTTTACCTCAAGCAGCAGTGGGTGGCGCATGCGCAGTAGTGAAGGTTCCAAAGATCACAGCGCCATCTACAGGCCCAGCATGGTAACTACAGTAAATTCATGAGTACGGGGGGTGGGGGGGAGAGAGTCGTATCCACAGAATTCGCCCATGTCAACGCAAAACTTTCAACCTAATTAACATACCCAAAAGTTGCGTTTCCCCCACACAGTGTCCGTGTAAACAGGGCCTCAGTGTCCCTTGCCCGGACGTGGGTTACTGGGGGCCCCAGCCTGGAGTCAGGCCTGGGGGAGGGGCTCTTTAGCGAGTGCATGGTGACAGGGTCCCTACCCATGGGGCCTGGTCGGGCTCAGCCCAAAGGAGTAACATGGGTTTGCCTTTCTGTGGGCCCACCAGCTGCAAGAGGGACCATCTAAGTCAGGTGCATGATGCCATGGGCTCTGGCCAAAGGACGCCCTAGGTCGTCGATGGATGATAGACATTGTAGTCGTGTCACCTGATTTGCGGCCATTTATTTTGGCCATTCGGGTGAAAGGAGGAGATGAGTTGTCAACAGATCTGCACCTGGTAATGAGTTGGATCAGATGGCAGGGGAAGATGCCAGACAGACCCGATAGACCCAAACCTGTAGTGGGAGTTTGCTGGGAAAGCCTGGCAGAAGAATCCACCAGAAAGATCTTCATTTCACACCTCTGGGAAAGCTTTAACTACATCCCAGCTGAGATGGGGGACATTGAATCTGAGTGGGCCATGTTCCGCACCTCAATTTTTGAAGTGGCTACCTTAAGGGGCCACAAGGTTGTTGGTGCTTCTAGCAGTGGCCATCCTCAAACTCGGTGGTGGACAGCATAAGTTAGGGAGGTTGTCAAGCTGAAGAAGGAGCCCTATTGGTCCTTGTTGGCTGGTGGGACTTTGGAAGCAGCCGAGAAGTACCGCAATTTGTATGAATCCATTTTTGATTGTCTATTGTTGTCCACTGTTGTCATCACTCTTTGTAAAAACCAGGTCTCGCTTGTAAATGAGTCCCCAAGTTTCAATGGGATTAACCTGTATAAATAAAGGTTGAATATGGTGAAGAGAGAGCTTGCTGTTTACCAGTCGATCTATGTTCCTACCCTCATCTATGATCATGAGTTCTGGTTAGTGACTGAAAGAATGTGATTGTGGATACAGGTGGTTAAAATGAGTTTCCATCGCAGGGTAGCTAGACTCTGCCTTAGAGATAGGGTGAGAAGTTAAATTATCCAGGAGACTCAGAGTAGAGCCACTGCTCCTTCACACAGAGAGGAGCTAGTTGAGGTGGTTCGGGCATCTGGTAAGGATGCTCCCTAGGGAGGTGTTTCGGGCATGTCTGACTGGGAGGAGAAGTAGGGATGACCCAGGACATGTTGGAGAGACTATTTGCATCAGATGGGCAGGGAATGCCAGAAGAGCTGGAGGAGGTGGCTGTGGAAAGAGATGTCTGGACCTCCCTGCTCAAGCTGCTGACCCCGTGACCTGACTTCGGAACAAGTGGAAGATAATCGATGAACAAATGGAAGGTTACTTGATAAGTATGTGTACAAAATGCTGCCCACTGAGCACAAAACGGCAACTACTAAATACGAGGTGAGAGGATGAAGTGGCAAAAATACGACTTAAAGGTGGGGTGACGTGAATTTTTTACTATGCATAAAATAGCCTATATGCCACGGGGGCGTGACGTACTTCCGGCAAAATGCAACACCTACCCGCCACTTCCGGTTCCCATCCACCTCCGTTGTTGCTAGCGTTAGCTCCTAGTAGCAAACCATGACAACGAGCCGAAACGGGAAGCGGCCGCGCGCTACCGGCACTACACGTGAGTACCGTTGTGTCCGCCCACCGGTGGGAACAGCTGTTCCGCGGGGGGGTTTCGGCGAACATTTATCGCGGCTATCCGTAGGGGGAACGTCGCCATAATTTTATATGGTTTTATATGTGTATAGAGTTGTTATTGGTGTGTATGCCGATGTTTTATTAATTGTATTTAGTCATTTATGTTCGTGTCTTTCCCGCTAACCGGAAGTGCGCCGTCTGTGTAATGACTGCGGCGGTGCTGGAACGGAAGCCCGTGGCATATAGGCTATTGCTCAAAACATATATATTTTATCATTTAAATATGTTCGTTTTTGCAAACAAAATGATAAATCACTTTAATTTTGCTTTAAAAATGAGTTTAAACTTCAAGCCGTGTTTAATCATGGGAAATCCGATTACACGCAAACGCACCATCTGTGACGTAGTGTGAGGCAGATGACTCTGGTCTCTTTAATAGCGGACAATTTAAAACCCGACAATTTTATCAATCTATGTGAAGATTTGAGTTATTTGTCTTCATTTTGGGAAGCAGAAAATAGTTTGGGTGATGGAACAAGAAAAAGCAGGATCTAATTTAGGTCTGATGCTGTATCAGACTTACCTTCATGTGACCTGCTCACACGCGCGCACTGTGACAAGCCCAGAGCTCTGCTTCACACTACGTCACAGATGGTGCATTCGCGTGTAATCGGATTTCCCATGATTACACACGGCTCCCCTGTGCAGGGGAACTCGCAGCGGTCTTCACGGACATCTTTAACATCTCACTGAGCCAGGCCATCGTCCCCACCTGTTTCAAAGCCACCACCATCATCCCTGTCCCAAAGAAGGCAACGCCCGCATGCCTCAATGACTATCGCCCAGTAGCACTCACCCCCATCCTGATGAAGTGCTTTGAACGGCTAGTCATGAAAAGCATCACATCTGTCCTCCCTGCCTCCCTGGATCCCTTCCAATTTGCATACCGACCTAATCGCTCAACCGACGATGCCATCTCCTCTGCCCTCCACACAGCTCTCACACATCTGGACACGAAGGACTCTTATGTTAGAATGCTGTTCATCGACTTCAGCTCGGCATTCAACACCATCATCCCCCAACAGCTCATCCTTAAACTGGACAGTCTGGGGCTGAACACCTCAATGTGTAACTGGCTGCTAGACTTCCTGACCGGGAGACCACAGACAGTACGGGTCGGGAGTAACACATCTAGCACCATCACATTGAACACAGGGGCCCCACAAGGATGTGTGCTGAGCCCCCTTCTATTCACCCTGCTAACACACGACTGCACACCATCATACAGCTCCAACCACTTCATCAAGTTTGCGGACGACACAACAGTGGTAGGTCTCATCAGCAACAACGATGAGACGGACTACAGGAACGAGGTGAGCCGCCTGGCCTTGTGGTGCGGACACAACAATCTCACTCTCAACGTGGAGAAGACAAAGGAGATTGTTGTGGACTTCAGGAAGAGGGATGCCCAACATGCCCCTCTGACCATCAACAGCACCGCAGTGGAGAGAGTAGACAGCACCAAGTTCCTGGGAGTGCATGTCTCAAAGGACCTGTCCTGGAGCAGGAACACTGCATCACTGGCCAAGAAGGCTCACCAGCGTCTCTACTTTCTCCGCAAGCTGAAAAGGGCTGGAGCTTCAACCCCCATCATGTGCACCTTCTACAGAGGTGCCATAGAAAGTGTCCTGACAAGCTGCATCACTGTGTGGTTTGGTGCATGTACTGCATCCTGCCGCAAGAGCCTCCAGCGCATCGTGAGAGCAGCTGAGAAGATCGTCGGCACCTCCTTCCCCTCACTGC
>JBBPBX010013712.1:10401-40576 GCA_038048925.1 Garcialebias charrua
GCAAAATACTTCAAGCTGAACCTGACTGAGGCTGATTTTATTTCCATGGCGTCTCACTGAGCGGACAGAAGAAAACCAGCCATTTAAGCACAGCACAGTCCAGGAGACAGATACTGATGCGTTGCTCGCTGCCTGTGGATAACGTTGTGAAAGGTCGTTCTTCTTTGCCCAGCAGTTTTACTACAGTTCTATCTCTCACCTCCAGCTCTGCAGAGGGGTGATAGCATGAGGTGCGCTATAATTTTCCCAGCGTTTTCTCATCTTTATTGTGTGGGGTGACTTGGCTCTGTGTGCACAGCATGTCTGACACCTCAGAGTGTAATCTCACATTGTGTAGCAGCTTCATTTAAATGAGGCCTTTCTTACGCGGTTGTCACCCCCCTCACAGGGAGTAACACAGGTCTGTAACCTGCAGCAGCCCTCACACAACATCCACTATAGGGTAAAACTGGGAAGATGTTCATAAAAAACTCTGTAAGCTGATGCAGACAGTAAATTCACTAATTCAATACATTTAATATTTCTTTTTATTGCTGAATTAAATGAAGCAAACAAGCTTTAAATGTGAATTAAGTAAAAACATAAGTTTACATAGGTTGGTGCGTGTCTCCTAAGACTGTTATAACTCCACTCGCACACAGTCTGCTCATAGAATTGATAAAGCCCTCTGGATAGAGGTCGAAACGTTTTCTGTAACAAATAAAGTCCAGTTGATCTTGTATTGAACGCCTTTTTTATTTTTTTATCATGTCCTGGACGACTGAGAATTTTCACCAGCATAAAAACAGAATAACATACAATGAGAATTCCTTAAAGGAAAATGTATCATCGGCCACATTTCATGCGTGAATTTTAGATTGAGATTGTTTTGCAATGAGAAGCATTTGTAGGTGTTTTGGTCAAACCATGAAAATACCTACAACAGCAATCTCGTGCATTACAGCAGAGTAGCTGTTGTGAATAACTCTTGGATACTACCACATCAAACTTTGGCTCAGTGTGTGTTAAACTGGCCGTGTTAGTTGTTTTTGTGATGCTTATGTTGATAAGAACAGGCAGCAAGTTGGAATGGACTGACCAAAGTTTATTAGTTGTACATCCAATAACTACTGTCTGGAAGTTTTATTCAAATCTGCCCAAGTAGTTCATGAGATATTTTGCTAACAGGTAAAAAAAATAATTGACTCTAGATAAACATTTTAACTGAATGTTATGTAATCTGTTAGCACTCAGTGTTGGAGATCAGTCTACCACACCTAATTTCAACTCAATGTCTTTAGTCGACGGTCTGTGGCAGCCATCTTGAAATGTTTACTCTAAAATGTGTGTAATGTTTTTTTTTTAAATAAAATCTGCCCAGTAGTTCATGAAATGTCACAGTAACAGAAATATCCACGAATGGAGATGGGCAATAATTAAACTTGGCAAGTGTCTAATCCAGGGGTCTGCAACCTGCGGCTCTGGAGCCACATGTGGCTCTTTGGTCCCTCGATGGCAGCTCTTTGAAGCTTTGACCAAAACTTAATTAAATTTAATTGTATTGAATTTTATACCCACAACAGAAAAGGTTAGTTTTGGCAGTTTTACGGTCAAATTTTTGTGAATTTTTACCGGATAACTACTAGTAAGATAAGATACAAATGTTATTGATCTTGAAGGAAATTGTTGAAGTACAGTATAACTTAGTATGTTTCTTTTGGCTACTCCTGTCTTCAGGGTTCACTCACCACCGCAAGTGAACCTGCATGAAATATTTGGCAATTTGTTTAACGTTGGATGCCCTTCCTGATGCAACCTGGGCTCAAACCCGCAACCTCAGGATTATAAGAAAGCGGCACTGCGGCCACCAAGCTACCGCGGCCCCGCCCGATACTTATTTATTATTCCTCACATAGGCCTGCAGAGTTCAGTGTTTTAATTTTTGTCTTAAAATGTAAACATAAATGTTAAAATTCATGATATAATTTACTAAAACCTCAGTGGCCCATGGGCCATCAGTTGATAATCACAGTTGTGGCTCCAGATTTGTTTTATTTAGTGAGTGAAGAGGCAGAAATTACTATTTTGACCACAAAGGTTGCAGATCCCTGGTTTAATCCTTGACGTTTATGATTGGTTTATTTTTACTGGAACTACTGGTTGTGATGTACTGAAACAAAGTTAATCGGTACTGGAGAAATCAGAGTTATGACAAGAACTGCAGAGGCAATTAGACAAAACAATCCTTTAATTTAAAACACACACACTGCAACAAATTATATGTAGGTCGTTAATATTCTTGAAAAGTTTGAATGCACTTTTTCAAAGAACAGTTGTTTTTATAGCATTACTTAAACCAGTGATGTGTTTTTCTTTTCTAAGTAATTCCGTTTTTGGTGCAGCACAAACTGTTTTAAGTCCCTCTAGGGCAGGGGTCACCAACAGGGTGCCCGCGGGCACCCGGGTGCCCCCAAGGACCATTTGAAGTGCCCTCTGACCTGTTCTAAAAATATCACAACTCACTACTTAGCTGTATTTAAAATTTCATTTTATTCAGCTGTTATTCTTTTACATATATTTTTAAATGTCTATCTTAAAAATATGTTCTTAAAAATATGTTTATTATACTTTTTTTTTTCAATTTACGCTTTATTTCTGAAGAGTTTATCAAACTGGTACCCTTTGTATGACTCCGTACCCACGAAGTTAGCCTGGTTAAAACCAGACCCTTGTCCTTCACTTCGCTTCAGACAAGGGTCTGGACTTTCTCCATTGACAACCAATTCTTGCTAGAGGCGTGGCCTCTGCTGATGGCTGCTCCCCCGTGGTCTGCTGAACTTGACTTCAGCAACCATGGATCGCTGGTCCAACACACCAGAAGACCAGGAAATCTGATGGGACTCGGGCAGCAACTTAAAACCCGAGTTTAAATCTCTCGTGACAACCTGAGGCATTTCCTTGTTCATTTCACTCAGCAAAGGGAGAGGAGGATGAGGAGGAGGAGGAGGGAGCGATGATCACTTACTTTTGGCAAAAAAAAAAAAAGAAAACTCCAGATAAGGGATCAAGAAGGGGAAATTAATAAATTTGTGTCACATATAAAACAGTCCTGCATCGCTTTGAATGAGAACATGCGAATGCTCGTTGGCTGCGCGCTCCCCCGTGGTCTTCTGAACTTGACTTCAGCTCCGCCTCCTGCTGATTTTTCTCGCGCTGTATGTTAATAAAACGTCCTAATAAAATAAAATAAAACCATGGAGCGCTGGTCCAACACACCAGAAGACCAGGAAATCTGATGGGACTCGGGCAGCAACGTAAAACCTGACTTTAATTCTCTCGTGACAACCTGAGGCATTTCCTTGTTCATTTCACTCAGCGGAGGGTGAGGAGGAGAAGGAGGAGGGAGCGATTACTTGACTTTTGGGGAAAAAAACAAAAGAAAACTCCAGATAAGGGATTAAGAAGGGGAAATTAATAAATTTGTGTCACATATAAAACAGTCCTGCATCGCTTTGAATGAGAACATGCGAATGCTCGCTGGCTGCGCTGGGACAGGTGGGGGCGTGGGTTAGGGGCCAAAAACTCTGCCCCTTCTGTTCTCTGATTGGTCCGGTCAAAAATCTACCGGAGAAATCGTTGTCTATGAGAGAAGTCCCAGACTGTGCAGTGAAGGGAAATGAGAATTGAGCGGAGCTGTGCAGGAAGGCGAGGGCCAGGCTTCCATGAAGTAGCTCTCAGTTTCGAAAAGGTTGGTGACCCCTGGTCTAGGGCCATAAGGAGAAAGAAAAAACAAATTGAATTCAAATCTGCGACCCATTTAATCCAATATATTTAGATTCAAATGTTGTTTGTATGTATATGTATACACAGTATACATATACATACTGTATATTAGGGCTTTAATAGACTAATCGAGTAATCGACAGATCGATTACTTGGACCTCTATTGAGTTTTTTTACCTCTATTGAGTTTTTTTATTTCAAGTAGAGTAGTCGTAGTGACGTCATCACGTTGCAGTTACAGAACAGAAAATGAATCAACTTCCTGTTTTGAGCCCATTGCGAACCTGTGTTACACCATTTTCTGTGACCACCGTGTATTGTGACCGTAGGCGGTGGTGTTGCATGAACTGTTGCAGGTCACAGAATATGGTGCAACACCGGGTCCAATGACCGAACCAGAACCAGCTTCCTCGGACGTTGTTTCACAAATAAAAGGCAAAAAATATAAATCTCTAAACCTACAAAAACCTTTTAACATATTAATTTCTAAAACTAAACCTAATGTGCAGCACCACAGGCGGTGGTGCGGGGTGGTCAACCGCCCCACTGTTTTAAGTTTTGTTTTTGATGTGCCACACATTTTTTTTTCACTTTTGCAGCTTAATAATAATAACTAACAGTTTGGGGTTTCCTGTGACTTATTTGCTGTAAGATAAATGGTAGGAGCCTAATATATGCTCCTAATGTTTGTTGGTCTTTTTTCGTAAATAATAATTTGTATTTTTTTGCGGTTTTAATTAGTTAATTATTTTTTGCATCTTGAGATCTTATGACATCATCAACTACTCGAGCACTACTCGAGTATTATTATGTTAATGTCGAGTTTTAAAATTATGTACTCGTTCAACCCCTACTGTATACAGTATATGTATATACTTATAATACATAAACATCCATCCATGGCCGGGCATCCCTCCTCAGGCTGGTATGGAGGTCGAGATGGTGTAGAGGCAGGGCAGCCAACTCAACTTCAACTTTATTATTAGGTCCCTGAGGGACAATTCATTGGCTGTGTCTCAATTCAGGGGCTGCATCCTCATGAGTGCGCATTTGTCGGCCGCATACGTCATTGCCCCGCGCGGAGGACTGTCCCAATTCGAAGACTCCTCCTCATGCGGCCGAGGAATGCGGCCTACTTCCTGCCGAAATCGAAGGATGCATCCGTGGAACCTTCAAGACGGAGGCTATCCCAGAATTCATAGCGCCAGCAGAGATTTCGCGGGGGGGGGGGACTTTCTGCGTGCAGGGTCGGGGCTGCTGCGTGTTGTTGAGTCATCAGCTCGTTTTAACAACAACCTCAGCGCGAATATTCATTCAACCTTTATTTAGTCATCTCAAACAACCTCAGCTCGAATATATCTCATTAAAATTTTACTACAGAAATGACTAAAAAAATGTGTTAGCTGAATATACAGTATATTAGTGTTTCTGAGTTTACTGTTTTTGAAGAACTGATTACAAATCAGATTATTTTACACGTGCGTAGCAAGGATTATCTGAGGGGCAATCTTTTAAAACCCAGAGTGGACAAACGAAATGCAAGTTGTTCAGTAGCTCAGTTGGTTAATCAACTTGCGATTGGTGCAGAGATACTTTTCTCGAAGCTGGTTCGAATCTCACTTGGTAGGGGAGACTGGGGTAAGATGAGCCATTTTTCATATTTAGGATCACTACATCAAGGCAATCATAGTTTTGTTGCCAACTAATATATCTGCATATATTTCAGGTTGTTGTGCATCCCTTCAAACAACAGAATGGGTGTGAAACATAACTGTTCAAATAATAAAGCATGTCTAAAAAAAAGTGGTCTTGTGGCACAACTTACCCCCTTAATGGGGTAAGTTGAGCATAGGACTGGTGTAAGATGAGCCATATCCCTACTTTTTTGCACCCTGTTTCTTGAGAAGTTCTCCAGCCTTCTTCTTTTCTTTTTCTTTTTGACTTGTTTCCAACAACAACTTCTCAGGTGTGTCAGTCAAGATTTGTGTCTTCACCTTTGTACGTTTCCTTTTAGGCTTTGTTGCCGTCACCTTTGGGAATGGCATTATTTCTATTGGAGATATGTATCCTGGATGGCTGGGAGAGACAGAACTACCAGAAAGTGATGATGACTCAGGCCCTGTGATGTTAGGTGCTGGTGCTGGTAGGTCAGCTGAAGTAGATGGCTGGTCAGATAGCTCGTCAGGGTTGGGTCTGTCTGTGACCATGGATGGTGCATAGGCTTCCTGTGGGAAGATATCTCGGTTGAAAGGAAAGATTCCAGTGGACCTGAATCCAGACAGGATGTTTCTTGGTGTCATTGCTGACAGGAAGGTCTCATGCACAATCTCTGGGATGGCATAAATGGAAGCAATTTGTCCAGGGTGGGTTCGCATCCAACTGTCCATGGCCTTGTTGTAATATGTCTTGAATGGTCCATAGACTGACACATCCAAGGGCTGCATTTTATGGGATGTATGAGGTGGCAAAGTGAGCATCACGATCCCATTCTCCCTAGCAATCTCCACAGACTGGCACAGGTGCAGTATGTTGTTTCGCTTTGCAAACTCATAGGCAATTTCTCTGCATTTGAGGGTAGTAAGCCCATGAAACTGATCTGCCAGATTATTAATATGTTTGGCAAGTTCAGACTCCATGTCATCTGATAGAATCCTTTTAGCCTCTGCTACTCCAGCATACCTGTCTTTTTCAAAGGTGCTTTTTCCTTTTCATCAATGTACCTCTTCAGTGTCATTCTGTCTAGTTTGGCATCCTTAGCTGCTGCTCGAATAGACTTCCCTTTTCTTACTTCACTGGTGGCTCTTTCAAGAACATCAGTGGTGGCTCCCCTACTTGTTTTGCGCTTATATACGCGAGGCATGATGTCCACTCTGTAATCATACAAATGCAGAATATTGATTTAATGTTTAAGACATATAGGCTACAGCTAAAATACACTTAAGTGTATGGGGTAAGTTGAGCCACCGGCTCAACTTACCCCTGGTGAAATGGCTCAATTTACCCCAGAGCTACCATTTTGACATTATTAGTCTCCACAGCTAAAATAGTGCATTTTTATGCTAGTTTGAAGACCTCATGTTGTAGCTCATAGATACCACAATTGATGTATAAAACAAATTTAAAATGATCTATTTTGGTCTAAACACAATTCTCATGAAACTTATGATAGACTAAATTCACTTTCAAGAGTGAAAAATGTTTTTCCAGAAATAAATGTCTAACCACTTTACCCATGTGGTTCTTACCTTCACAGACTCCATGAAATGACACCCTCCTCCTAAATATTTGGTCACATGATCAATTTTGTTTATCGTTTCTTAGCAACAAGGGGTGGCTCAACTTACCCTTTGGCTCAACTTAGCCCAGTCTCCCCTACGGTTAAAATTTATTTTACGTTTGTCTTTTATTGGATAAAAAAAAGGAGTTTCACAAACTCCTTCCTTTCAATCTCAGTCCTCATTTTTTTATCCAATAAAAGACAAACGTAAAATAAGTTTTAACCGTACCGAGTGAGATTCGAACCAGCTTCGAGAAAAGTATCTCTGCGCCAACCGCAGGTTGATTAACCAATTGAGCTACTGGACAACTTGCTTTTCGTAGGTCCACTCTGGGTTTTAACAGATCGCCCCTTATAAGCTGATTTGTAATCAGTTCTTAACAAACAGTAAACTCAGAAACACTAATATATATACATGTATTCAGCTAACTAATATATTTTAGCGGCGTCCCTTCTCTTTCCACACACACCAAGCGGCACACAAGAACTTCCCACCCACTTCAAGAGAACGCCCCACCCACTTCAAGGCCGGCAAACCTGAAGGCTAGACCGTCCCATTTCAGCAGTTTCGCTCAGCCCACCCGGTCTTGTGAGTGCGTGGCCTACTCGGCCCAGCTAGGCTGGGTCCTCATGAGGACGCAGCCCCTGAATTGAGACGCAGCCATTTACAGCAGGTAATGGTAGTGAGACAGCCAACACATCAGGGAGGAAACTGAGGAGTCTCCAGGCTCGAACCAGCAGACTGAGAGACAGCTCTGTTCATCAGGCAGTCAGGATGCTAAACACTCTGCCTGCTCTGCCTCCCCTCCCATTTGAACTGCCTTAACACAAAAAACTTTCTCACACATTACCACTCAACACAAAGATTTTAACACTGGACTCTGTGTCATCAAACGGGTTATTCACTAAACTCTCGGTCATGTGCTCATTCAGTTTGCACTACTTCTCATATTTGCACTAATGTTTGTATTACATTACTGCCTATAGTCATACTACTGTTTACATTCACTGTTTACATTTATTAATACGGTTTACATTTATTACTACTGTTTTACATTTATTACTACTGTTTACATTTACACTACTTTTATATCTACACTACTGCAGATACATATACAGCATTCTCTGACTAGCCTTATCTAAGGATGCCAAATGTGCCTTATGTGCCTTACTGCATATGCCACTTTGCCTCTATACCAACATCAACTACCTCATACATATACTGTGTACATTAACTTATATGCTGCTGTGCCACTCTTTGCAAATGTCAATGCTAGAACCTTCAGTTTATTTTATAGATATACTTTTTATACTTTTTTATACTACTATGCAAAAACTCAGGACAGTATTACACTTTTATTATTTCATTTTATGCTTATGTTCATTGGGTGTTTGGTGTTTCAGTGTTGGTGTAAATTTTCATACTTTTATACTACTATGAAAAAACTCAGGACAGTGTTACACTTTTACTATTTTATGCTTATGTTTATTAAATGTTTTAGTGTTTAGTGTTTAGATAGTTACTGTTGCACCGAGGGACTGAGAGAAACGCAATTTCAATCCTGTGTATGTCCTGTACATATTGCAGTTCTGACAATAAAGTTGACTTTGACTTTGACATTCATACAAACTAAAATATAAAACAGGATAAAAGAATTAAAATAATAAAAAGTACTGTACCTCCATTACAGATTAAATACATGAGACATTTCAGACTCGGGACCAAAAAATCCCAGGCTCGGTCCCCAGTCATTGCACATCTCGTGGTGTTTCAGAGCAGGACACCCTGTCCCCAATTGCTCCCCGGCTCCTTTCAATAGCTGCCCTCCACCTGGGGGTGGATGGGTTAAATGTAGAGAGCCAATTTCACCATTGTATGGGAACATACAATGATGACAAGACATAACCCATTATTATTATTACTGGTGTTAAATTACATTTCAAACAGTAAAGTACTTGAACAGTCCAGACAGTGTACTCAGTGGTAGAATAAAAAGGGTCCACTGTGTTGTTACAGTACACGTTTTTTAGTTGGGAGGTGTCAGAAGGAGCTGTGTTGAGGTGAGGACAGTTTTTGAGCATTAGAATGTGCTTGAACTTCGTCAGCTGGCACTGGGCCCTGTACTTGCAGTAGGGGTGGGGGTGGGGGTGTCTCCCCTGGCCGGCTCCATGCCACTGGAAGGCAAATCCCTCCACCCAGCGTCTGAACCGCACACGATAAGGATTCATTACCATAAGTTTATTTTCTCCTGTTTAAATGGCTGCACAAACAAAAGGGCAGCTGATTATTTTTCCTTGATCAGTGCAGCATTCAAGGGCCTGGTTTTAAAAAGAGGGAGTGGAGGCAGGACAATGAAAACACATGCAGGGAGAAGGGTGGAAGCTGACACGCACACAAGGCGGGGATGGATTCCCGAGGTGGGATCAGCCTGTCCAGCCTTCACAAAGGAGCCACAAGATGAGATGGACACACAAAGGAGCGGGACGTGACAGTTTGTCCACCCGGCCGCCTGGCCACCGTCTCAAGAGACGATGAGCTGGCTCAGGCCTCCTCCACCTTCACAAAAGCCTCATTCAGCATTGTACTGAACATTTGACACATTTGACACATTACACTCAGTTCACAGGGCAATGGGAATAACCTCATTTATTAAACGGGAACAAGGAAGAATGTTTACTGCATATTTTTATGTATTCTGTCGCGTTTTCAAAAGCTTGGTTCATATGAATTAAATTATTTTGAGGCTCAGAATTTGAATTTTCAAAAACCTTATGTTCAAAACGGCAGTAGTTAGCTCATACTGTACATGGCTGCAGCACCCTGTGGTGTCTGTTTGATACAGTTTATTCTAAACTCCTGTCACTTTACGATCTACCAAAAGGCCCTCTGTGCTCATAGAGCTTACAGCCAGAAGATCAGGAGAAACATCTGGACAACAAGTAGGGTCATCTGTGCATCGAAGGCACCAAATTGACCACCGCCCACTGCAAAATGGCACAATCAATGGTGTACCACAAGGTTCAGTCTTAGGACACAGTTGTTTATTGTCGAGCTAAAACAGTTGCTAAAGTTTTCCAGCTTTTGCAATCCACTTTCGACTTCATCCAGTCAGATTTGTTCCATCTCAAACTTGTCCTGAATGCCGATAAAACCAAAGAGATGTTGTTTTCAAACAGGAAGTCTGTCCCAGCAGTTCTTCCCTCGATTTTATCTTTGAATGGTGTTCCTATTGAGTTTGTTGATTGATTCAAATACTGTATTTGGGGATCTTGGTCGATTCACATCTCTCTTTTAAGCTTCACGTGGAAAACTTGGTAAAGAAAAAAAACTGTTTCTTTTTCAGAACTAGATCCTGTTCAACTCTGAATGCTAGGAAACACTTTATAACTGCGACTTTCCTTCCCTCCATTGATTACAGTGACATTATGGTAAATGGTAGCCTGGTTAAAACCAGACCCTTGTCCTTCACTTTGCTTCAGACAAGGGTCTGGACTTTCTCCACTGACAACCAATTCTTGCTGGAGGCATGGCCTCTGCTGATGGCTGCTCCCCCGTGGTCTGCTGAACTTGAATTCAGCTCCGCCTCCTGCTGAATTTTCTCTCGCTCCGTTGCATATTCTGTGTTTATATGTTAATAAAACGTCCTAATAAAATAAAATAAAACCATGGATCGCTGGTCCAACACACCAGAAGACCAGGAAATCTGATGGGACTCGGGCAGCAACTTAAAACCCGAGTTTAAATCTCTCGTGACAACCTGAGGCATTTCCTTGTTCATTTCACTCAGCGGAGGGAGAGAGGAGGAGGAGGAGGAGGGAGCGATGATCACTTACTTTTGGCAAAAAAAAAAGAAAAGAAAACTCCAGATAAGGGATTAAGAAGGGGAAATTAATAAATTTGTGTCACATATAAAACAGTCCTGCATCGCTTTGAATGAGAACATGCGAATGCTCGTTGGCTGCGCGCTCCCCCGTGGTCTTCTGAACTTGACTTCAGCTCCGCCTCCTGCTGAATTTTCTCTCGCTGCCTTTGGATATTCTGTGTTTATATGTTAATAAAACGTCCTAATAAAATAAAATAAAACCATGGAGCGCTGGTCCAACACACCAGAAGACCAGGAAATCTGATGGGACTCGGGCAGCAACGTAAAACCTGACTTTAATTCTCTCGTGACAACCTGAGGCATTTCCTTGTTCATTTCACTCAGCGGAGGGTGAGGAGGAGAAGGAGGAGGGAGCGATTACTTGACTTTTGGGAGAAAAAAAACAAAAGAAAACTCCAGATAAGGGATTAAGAAGGGGAAATTAATAAATTTGTGTCACATATAAAACAGTCCTGCATCGCTTTGCATCGCTTTGAATGAGAACATGCGAATGCTCGCTGGCTGCGCTGGGACAGGTGGGGGCGTGGGTTAGGGGCCAAAAACTCCGCCCCTTCTGTTCTCTGATTGGTCCGGTCAAAAATCTACCGGAGAAATCGTTGTCTATGGGAGAAGTCCCAGACTGTGCAGTGAAGGGAAATGAGAATTGAGCGGAGCTGTGCAGGAAGGCGAGGGCCAGGCTAGGTAAATGGTAAATGGAGCTTATTTATATAGCGCTTTCCAGCCCCCTATGAGGGGCCCCAAAGAACTTTACAATACCAACCATCCACCCATTCATACACACAGTCATACACCGGTAGCGGCAGACTGCCATGCAAGGCGCCATCCAGTCCTACCGGGAGCAACTCTGGGTTAAGTGTCTTGCCCAGGAACACAACAACACATGGTGTGGGGAACCAGGATTCGAACCTCCAACCTTCCGATCGGGGAACGACTGCCATTACCACTACGCCACGGCCGCCCGTGGCCCGTTCATCTACATGAACGCTCCTACAAGCTCCCTGTAGATGTTGGATGCTGCCTATCACGGTGCACTAAGATTTGTAACTGGCTGTAACTACTGCACCACCACTGCACCCTGTATTCACTGGTTAACTGAACATCATTAACTCCACTCAGACTCTCCAACTGGTAGGTATTCATCTTTAAATCACTCCTTGGTCTGTTGCCTTCATACATCTCCTCCTACATGTCATTACATGAGTGCAGCTACAGCATGCGCTCTCAAGACATGATTACCTGCAGTGTCCCCTCAGTGAGAACTGAACTTGGCAAAAGGACCTTCTCCTACTCCGCTCCTGCTTCATGGAATATCTTGCAAAAAGATCTTAAGCTCTCGACCTTGACCTCCGTGGCTTTAAACATCCGTTAAGTTCCTGGGAAAAACCAATGCAGACATGTTCCTGTTTTTAGTTTTCTATATCGCCTTTCAACCTAGCTGTTTGTTGTGGATTTCTTTTAATACCATTTTATTTTCACTTATTCTCAATTTGTATGCTTTCTTTTATGATTGTGTTGTCATCATTCTTTGTTAAAATCAGGTCTCTCTAGTAAATGAGTCCCCAAGGTTCAATGAAACTAACCCGTATAAATAAAGGTTGAATGAAATACGGTAGTGTTTTTTCCTGTGTCCGTGAGTGTGTTTGTCTGTACTATCAGCAATATATCTCCTTTCGACTGATTTGAATAAAACTCACTTGAACGTACAGTAAGTACAAACACACAAGCAATCACAGCTCAGTCAGTTTTACAGCTGTTGGCCCAGGTTTATTCATTCATTCAACCTTTATTTAGTCAGGTAAATCTTTTGAACCTCATGGGCTCATTTACGAAAGCGACCTGCTAAAACTAAAGAACAATGAACAGCAATGGTAGAATTTCCTTAAACAATAAAAACAATAGAAAACAAAAGAGAAAACAAAAGAGAGAAAAAAAAAAATATATTTTTTTAACAAAGTATCAAAAAACTAGCAAAACATTATAAGGTAGACGTATAAAATCAAAGACAGGAACAAATCTGCATTGGTTTTTGCCAGGATTCCAACAGATTCTGAAAACCATTTAGAGAAGTCAAGTTCGAGAGCTTCAGATCTTTTTGTAAGATATTCCATGAAGCAGGAGCGGAGTAGGAGAAGGCCCTTTTTCCAAGTTCAGTCCTCACTGACGGAACACTGCAGGTAATCATGTCCTGAGAGCGCACACTGTAGCTGCACTCACGCAAAGACATGTAGGAGGAGATGTATGAGGGCAGCAGACCAAGAAGTGATTTAAAGATGAAAATGTACCAGTGGAAGAGTCTGCGTGAGGTTAATGATGTCCAGTTAACCAGTGAATACAGGGTGCAGTGGTGGGTACGATAATCACAACCAGTTATGAATCTTAGTGCACCATGATAGACAACATCCAACATCCGCAGGGTGCTTGTAGGAGCATTCATGTAGAGAATGTCACCGTAATCAATGGAGGGAAGGAAAGTCACAGATACAAGGCGTTTCCTAACATTCAGTGTTAGACATGATCTGTTTCTGAAAAAGAAACCCAGTTTAACTTTCAGTTTCTTCACTAGGTTTTCCACGTGGAGTTTAAAAGAGAGATGTGAATCGATCAGGATACCCAGATATTTATAGGAATCAACAAACTCAATAGGGACACCATTTGAAGATAAAATCAGAGGAGGATCTGCTGGAACCGCCTTCCTATTTGAAAAAAACATCCCTTTTGTTTTATCAGCATTTAGGACAAGTTTGAGACGGAACAAATCTGACTGGATGATGTCAAAAGCGGATTGCAGTAACTTTAAGTGTGGTAGTAGCTGCAAACCATCCTCAGCACATTTTTTTGGGGGGAGCGCATCTGCATGACATCTGTTTTAAAGTAAAGCAATAATTGTTGGGAGTTTTGTTTGCACACAAGTCCAGCTGCTCGCAAAACAGATGCTGTTCCTGTTGGTTATCATGCATTTCACAGAGTTTAGTACATTTTTAAGCATTTGGCTCTTGAAACATGTCGAGTTCAGTAATTCTCAGAGGTTTTCATTTGTTTCTTCATCAGACGGCTCTTATGATGCAACTTCATTAACTTTATTCTTACTAAAGTACTGGTAAATATTAGCAACAAAAACATGTGTTCAAATATTTGTTTAAAAAAAATGGCTAGAGGAGGGCAGAAAACTGAAGCTAAAATAATTTGGAAGAGATTCTGAAGGTTTTACTGAAGCTGCTTCCCAAAACCTCCGTATAGCTGGAATAATCCAAGCCAGAGGTGGCTGAGTTGATGCAGTCAAAATTATTCACACCCTCGTGTAGAAACTGTCTCGCTCAGATTATATTGAGTATGACCCTCAGCTACTACCACACTGTTAGCTAAATACAGTATGTCTAAATAGACTGAATTATAGAAACTTCTGTGTTTTCTAAGCTGGCTGCGACAGATATATTGTAATGGATTGATAAATAAAAGTTAATCCATTGTTGAGATCTGTCCAGTGATTAATTCCCTAAAAGTTTAATTAAAAAATGTCCAGTGATTTGTGAGATATTTTGCCAACAGACAACATTAAATTAAAAAAGTTCATGGCAAAACTACAAACAAAGGTCTGGCAGAATCTGTGAGCACTCAAACTGCTCTTTGGATCAACCTCAGCTACTACCACACCAAACTTTAGCTCTGTATCAAACAGACTGAGTTTGTTGTGTTTTTTAACATCAGTTGGCTGTGGCCGCCAGGGGCGATTCGAGAATCTGAACTTAAGGGGGGCTTATCCCCCAGTGCTGATAATGGCTCATGGCTTGAACAACGTGGCGGCCACTGGCATCAGACGTGATAATAACTTGGTGGGAGGACACACTGGTGGTAAGGGTCCTCCCCCAGAAAAAAATTAATAAAGTAGATGCCATTTCCTGCATTAGGGTGTATTTTAATGTGTTGTTAAACATCTATGTTTACCTCCATAAGTAAACACTTGATTCAATAACTATTTTTCAGAGCTCGGCACAAGAAGAAGTAGCACGTAAGCTAGCGATGGGCAATACAGTTGTGCTAGCTAAGATACCAGAGTAGCGCTCGGCTTTACATTAAACGAGGTCGGCCGCAGGGCTTTATCATCTTTTACATTTTTCCAGACTCAGTTTAGGTTTTGGAAATGGAATAAACTGTATTCCACCCTCTAAATCAGGTCTATTTAACTAAAGTGAACAAAAAGAAGCTAAAATCACCACTGGTGGCGGCCATCTTGAACAGAACTGACTCTAATACATCCCATGATTCTTTTTTGTAAGTATAATTAAAATGTATCCACTGCTTTATAAGATATTTTGCTAACACTACAGACAAGTGAACACACACAGCGACAGGGCAGAAACATGAAGCAGAGAAATGACCAAGCGGTGAAGGAGAGCTCAGGGACGGTGAACCTCTGAGTTCTGCCTCGGTGTCAAACGGACCAGGAGGGCTCTGATTGGGGACAACACTCCCTAACAAGCTGCTAATTTCCAGCCGTGATTGATCAGAGAGTGAATCCAGAGTGAAGGGCAGAGCAACCTGAACTGTGTGTCCTCGCACCGTCGGTGCGTTCTGAGCAATCAGCGCTCATCTGAGGTGTTCCATTATTTTCCTTTTTTGATAAATTGGGATTAGCATTTAGCACTGAGCTGTGATTGAATAGAGAACCAGCAGCATGGCTAAGAAGTGGAGAAAACAGAGGATTACAAGAGGCTTTTTGAGCTGTAATTTCATTTTAAAAGATTCCTACCTTTGTTCTACGTGCCCAGTTAGGGTGTGCTGGGAGGTTGAGATTAGCTCCGAGAGTTAGTGACAAAAAGCCGATTAGTGGTTGAAACGGAGCCAACCATGCTGGTAGAACATCAGCTCCAATTTTTAGGACACAATATGTGTAGGATGTCTTAGCTTCCTGTGATGCTCTGCAGATGTAACATTTGTTTGGTGTTGGACAGATGGACAGACAACACACTGGACGGGTCAGGATGAGAGACACAAACAGCTCTGTTGTCCATTTTCCCTCGTTTACATTGGACAGTAAAAAGTGAGGACAGCTTCATGAGGAGTTCGGCCTCTGGTGCAGATCTATTGCCATCTACTGGGTGAATATTTCACTGCTGCTCACACATGATGGCACTTCTCTAAACTCTAATTTAACATTTTTCTGTTTGTAAAATGATTTTCTCAAAAGTTTAAAATCTAAGCTTTGAACAGATTAGAACAAAGCTGGCATGAACAACATATTTCTTAAAGTTGCAACCAGTTTTGTCCCAGCGCAGGATTTAGGCCTTCGTCTGTTTACCCACTTTAGTAATCTATTTTCTTACTTTGATACCTAGAAGTTAAAGGGCATTTTACAGTTAGCATATTACTGGACCCACATAAACTACTTTATAATCTTCTTCTTTTGTCTTTCAGCTTTTCCCTCTTCAGGGGTTGCTACAGCAAGTCATCCTCCTCCATCTCACTCTGTCCTCACTCCATCTACCTCCATGTCCTCTCTAACTGTATCCATAGATCTTCTTTTTATTGCATTTCTAACATTATCCTACCAAATACTCACTGTCCCTCCTCTGGACATGTCCAAACCATCTCAATTTGTCCTTTCTAACTTTATCTTCCAATTGTTCAACCTGTGCTGTACCTCTGATGATCTCATTCCTAATCTTATCCATCCTTGTCACTCCTAAGGAGAACCTCAACATCTTCATTTCTGCTACTTCCAGTTCTTTCTCCTGTCTTTTAGTCCATGCCACTGTCTCCAGAACATCGCTGGTCTCACCACTGTCTTGTAAACTTTTCCTTTGACCTTTGCTGACACTCTTTTGTCACAAATCCTGAAACTTTTCTCCATCCACTCCGTCCGGTCTGGATTCTCTTTTTCACCTCTTTACCACATTCCCATTTTCCTGGACAGTGGACCTCAACTACTGTACTTGAAGTCCTGCACCTTTGTGACCTCTGCTCCTTGTAGCCTCACTGTTCCACCAGCCTCCCTCTCATTCACACATATGTACCGGTACTCTGTCTTATTACGGCTGACTTTCATTCCTCTTCTTTCAAGTGAATACCCCCACCTCTCCAAGTTCTCTTCCACCTGTTCTCTGTTCTCACCACAGATCACAATGTCATCTGCAAACATCATAGTCCACGGGGATTCCTGCCGGACCTCATCTGTTAAGTTGGTCCATCAGCAGAGCAAACAAAACTGGGCTCAGAGCCGATCCTTGATGCACTCCCACCTCCACCTTGAAGCTATCAGTCACTCCTACCATCTCCTCCCTGTCTTGAGCATTTTCTAAAGCCACAATGACAAAATGAAGTTCCTCCTGACCCTTTCTGTATTCCTCCTTCAGCATTCTCAAAGATGTGTCAAGGAGAATACTACTGGTAACCGTAAAATAGTTGCCCAAATAAAATAAGGCAGCAACAACAAACAAACAAACAAAACATGAGTTCATCTAAACAACACAAAATATTGTACTTGAGAACAATAAAGTTAAATGTATAGGCTATATGAGTTTACATGAGCGAGGAAAGAATGGGGCATGAGATTGCTTGCGCTAAATTGCCACCCGCTTCGAACGTTATCAACCATTAAATGGCCATCATCAGTTATTATCATCCCCATACGTAGCGGTCAGACTGCCCCTCCTGTACCTCCTAGTAGGTTTAAAGGTACGTTGTCACCGTTGGTAGTGATGACAGCAGTCTCCATCTTTAGCTACATGTTAAAGTTTATAGTAAAGGGTCTAGCGTTAGGGTCTTGGTTAGGTTTAGGCACAAGGGTAAAGGGGTTAGGTTTAGGGTTGGTCCTCTGGGTCAGGTGTAAGGTTAGGTTTAGGAAAACGGTTACATAAGCTGAAAAAAACAAAAAAGAACCACTTCCGGGTTTACGGAAAGACGCTGCCTACTCACAGCGATAACGCAAATGACGTTCTTTTAAACCTGCTAGGATGTAGGTTGGACAGTTTCGCCACTATATATGGGGAAGATAACAACTAATAACGCCCATTGAACGGACTGACAACATCCAAAGCCGCTGAAATTGCATACTTTGTGCTTTTGTGTCTGTTTAGGTGAAGAAGGACCTGAGCCATGTTTTCATGAATGGGAAAAAATGTCAGTGGCTATACAGTATAGCTCATATCGGATTTGAAGGTTTGAATTGAAATGTTTTGCTGGTGGGTTCTTCTTGTTCTTTTCTCACGCACTTCTCGGGATGAGGATTTTACAAGCAAGTGAAAATTGCGCTACTATATAGCTGAATTAAAACGTTTCACAGGGAGAAAAAAACTTTTGCATATTCACAGTGGAAACTATGTTGTGTAGATTAATATTAAAACCTTTACTAAAATAATTTTAAAATTCAAAGTTGAAAGGCAACAGAACAGGACATTTAATTACAACCTACAGGACTTTATAACTGAACGGACAAGTTTAATCTAAACCATCAGATATTCTAAACTAAAGCCACAATACAAACCTTTACCGGAAGTCTGTAAATTAACCCAAGCAGCAATTAAGGCAAGAAGTAATAAATTAATAAAGTGAAAATTAATAAAGAGTGGCTTTCAGTGTATACAGCTAAAACACACATTAAGAATGTTAGCCCACCTGATGTCCTTGGGCCAAAATGACCACTGAGGCCTGAAACCAAAGTTCTTTGTCAGTAAAAACAGCAGAAAGATCGGAAACACGATGAGTCGTATGTAAAAGGTGCTGAAACAAAAAGCTTACCTGGAGACAACTCAGCGGCGCTGCCTTCAGTAGGAACTAGACAGCTGCTGCAGGAATCAGTCATAACATCTGGAAGGGAAGCATGTCATCATCTGAAGAAGCCCAACAAACCTGTGGGCCACAGGACCTTCCAATCACATCAGTTTTACCAAGACTTGGTTCAGGAGGAAGTTCTGGAACGTTCTGCACTGACCATTATGCAAGGTTTTGTTGCTTTAAGGCATGAACCCTAACTAAAAGGCGTTTACTCAAGGAGATGGCTAAGACTGAGCTGGGCCGCGGCTGGAAATCCCTGCAGTCAGTGATTAAATAAAAGGCAACTGGACTTCTTTTTTGGTCGCTTTAAAGGAAAAAATGCTTCATCGGTTTTGAAGGGGATGAAAGAGAAGTAAAACAATTTCAATAAACAAATCAAGTTGCCATCAGTCCAGTTTTATCACGTCTTGGATGACTGAGAAGCTACAAACCGGATTCCAAAAAAGTTGGGACACTAAACAAATTGTGAATAAAAACTTAATGCAATGATGTGGAGATGGCAAATGTCAATATTTTATTCGTAATAGAACATAGATGACAGATCAAAAGTTTAATCTGAGTAAATGTAACATTTTAAAGGAAAAATATGTTGATTCAAAATTTCACAGTGTCAACAAATCCCAAAAAAGTTGGGACAAGTAGCAATAAGTGGCTGGAAAAAGGAAATTGAGCATATAACGAACAGCTGGAAGACCAATTAACACTAATTAGGTCAATTGACAACATGATTGGGTATAAAAAGAGCTTCTCAGAGTGTCAGTGTCTCTCAGAAGCCAAGATGGTAAGAGGATCACCAATTCCACCATTGTTGCGCAGAAAGATAGTGCAGCAATACCAGAATGGTGTTACCCAGCGTAAAATAGCAAAGACTTTTAAGTTATCATCATCAACCGTGCATAACATCATCAAAAGATTCAGAGAATCTGGAACAATCACAGTCTGAGAAGCTGTGTTCAGCTCAGTCTTATAAATAGCACCCTCTCACAGTGTTACACAACCAGTTGGCTGATGACAGCCAAAACCAGCTGCTCATTGTTAGGCCCGAAGCAGCGAAGCGCTGCAAGGACCTATTGTAATTGTAGTGTTTATTATTATTATTATTTTTTTTATTCTAGTCCCTCTTTAAGTGGCCTTTTGGGGGCTTTATCATATCCACATTATTCCTACGTCCCATGATGCTTTGCGCGAAATGTGCACACGACTTCCGGTTGACCGGAAACACCGTTTGTTTACATGCGAGTAATACAGTTGAAGACAGTCCAAACTTTGTTGTTTTAGTTCATTAAAAATGTGGGAACACCACTCGTTTTGTTAAAAGAGGAGGGACAAATAAAAAGAAATTACAGATGTTACCTGATCGCGCAGACATAATTTAAAAATAACGCGTTTGCTCCGGCCTCTCGGCTAAGGTTTATTAGCAGCTATCTCGGCTAAAGATACCAGTCGCGTCTGAGATCTATCGTTTTAAGACAGTAAATCTTCCAAAACTCTCATTAATATCCCTCCCCGAATAAAAAGAAATAACAGATGTGACCTGATCGCGCTGACATAATTTAAAAATACATAAATAGCGAACGCGTTTGCTCCGGCCTCTCGGCTAAGGTTTGTTAGCATCTATCTCGGCTAAAAATACTGGTCGCGCCTGACATATATCATTTTAAGACAGTAAATCATCCAAAACTCTCATTATTAAACCCTCCCTGAATAAAAAGAAATTACAGATGTTACCTGATCGCGCAGACACAGCCATAGAGTAGGATGCAGGAACACTCTTTCTTTGTTTTGGGTCCGTGTTGAAAACACTGTTGTTTTAGCCAAAGATTTAGCTTGGTCCGGTTGTTGGTGCAGCCGCGAACAGCACAGCAGGTACCTGAACCCCGGTAGGACATTTCTGTAAACGTTCCGTTTAAACAAAAGCTGTGTTTGCTCCGATAAAATGAATGAAAATAACTTTCAAAAACACCCGCGATCCATAGTCCGCCTATGGAAAACAGGCACTTCCGGTGTCGGACCGGAAGTTCAATGCACATTCGCTTCTACAGTGACGCATCCAGGAATATTGTGGATAGAGAGAGTTGCGACATATGGCAAGCCCTTTTAACATTAAATCGTGAAGTCTGACTATCCGTAATTACATTCTAGATATCTAAAATGGAGTTTTGACTAGTCACAATTACATTTTGACTAGTCAGAATGTTAATTTAAGATATCTGTATTTACATTCTGACTAGTCATAATAGCAATTCAAGATATCTTAAAATGAATTTTGACTAGTCAAAATATAATTAAAGATATCTTAAATGACGTCACCCGATTCGTCATTTAAAGTGTCAGACATCCATAATGACAATTCAAGATATCTCAAACGTAATTATGACTAGTCATAATGACGTTTTTAGATATCTTTATTAAGAAATTACGCGTAGGACCCGCGGCTGCCACTTAGCTGTTCAAACAGATGCCTGCACAATTTTGGGTGCTGCAGTGGCGCTAGCTGTTCTGGACTAAATTGTCAGAAAATGTCACAAGTGTTAGCATTAGACAGTGAGGAAAATGGCTCCGTTTCATCTGTTGTTTTTGTTCAGTTCCTGGTTGTTCTTGAGGGGCAAGAAAACAACCTTATCTGTCCTACCATGCTTTACTACAGCCTGCTGGAGTCACTGTGTCTTACCTGAGCAGATTGGCTGGGGGAGTCCAGAGGACATGACTTAATTAACTTCTTTAGATTTTTCTACCTGGATTATTGAGCATGCATCAGGAAAACATATTTATTTCTGTTTACTTAATTTCATATTTATGTTCCAGGTTGAAGGCAGCAGTTCAGTCTTGTGTAGGTTCTGTTCCACTCATATCTTGTGCATCATCACAGCTCGTGGGTGAATTTCTGCTCGTTACATTGAACCATCATTAAATATTTTAGTTGACTGTACACTGGAAAGCCTCAACCTTGGCTGAATATTTAAGAATCATTATTGCCTCCATTAGAATTAGTTTTTAACTTAGTGTTAATAAAATTTATATTGTATGTTGGAACAGTCTCCTGTTTACTTGTAAACAAACCCAAGTGCCTTTTCTGTGCATAAATTATGTCCTTGGGTGAAAATCCTAAGGTGCCGTTTAAGTAAGTTTATAAAATAAAAAATAACATCCAAGCTTGTCACATGTATGTAAACTGTTCTAGTGTTATGTACTTTATTATTTAAAAGTTTTGAATTATTTTAAAACATTCTTCAATTAAAACACACTTGAGCAGTATACGTTTTTTTATTATTTGTGGATTGATTGAGTTGAATTGCAAGGAAAACAAGTATAATTTACAACATCTAGTAAGAACAAAAAAAACTTTATAACTATTTAAGTTAACAATTTATAACTGTACACTATAAACTTATAGTGGATTATAGATATTTTTCCCAAATTATGGAATTTCATTTTAAAGAAATTGGCACGTTTTTGTATTTTTCATGAGTAACAACTATTTACAGTATTAAATTAAACTATTTACAGTGATTCACACAGCTTGAGATATAATATTAAAAATACAAAGGAACAAAAAGGTGATTTGTACATTTTATGATACTGCATTGATATAAACACATTGAAAGTAAAACATGTCCAGTTTAGACTTCATCTGATCAACCAATCATCAATCAATTCATCACGCCATACCCGTTCAACAGTTATTGTTTAGTGTACCCCCTGACCATCTGAGCTGCCAGTGCTGTGGCAGCAGACTCCTCCTCTGTAAGCAACACAGAAACAGCTAGCAGTAAGCCTTGGTTGTCGAAGCTGTACCCCTGCAGAACATCTGGACTGCTCCCTGGTTCTGGCCTGTATTTTATCTGACACTTGCAGAGACTGAAGATGCAGCTGACTGAGTGTGAGCACAAACACATGTTGGGAAGACTATATGCAGCATCAAAGGAAGAGCAGGGAAGTCTGGAGCCATGTGGTGCAGAATGATGCTACACAGGACTTCTCAGTTGGGCACTGGTTAGAAACCAGTCCACCCTGTGGCACAGGCCCACATCTGGATGGTACCAGCTCCAACGTTGACAGACCATCTAGGACAGGAGCAATAAATGGTTGAGACTCCAGTCGGTGTAGTTTTCCTCCTGATGTCAGGATTTCGGGGTCTGGACGTGGTCCTGCAAACACACGAGTGACATAATCACAATAAGTTTTGACAAAAGAAACTGGCATAAAAACATTAACACAAAGGTTATACCCAGATGCGGCTCCAGGGGGGAGCTAGGGTGTGCTATAGCCCCCCCCTGGAAAACTCACAGCACCCCCTTAGCACCCCCAAGAAAATATCAGATTATTTTCTTTTTCATTGAGTTAATATTCTTTAACATGTGGTTGTTGTGATATTTTCCTCGCAAAACACAACTAATAAAATAAAAAGAAATCAGTGATTATATCGAGTAAAAAAACAACAACAATCTGATCCATCAGCTGAAGCCCAGAAAAATGAGTGATGCTCTCAACACTGACCCAGTAAGGAGCAGAAACTGGTGACATGATGCCTCTGGTTATGCCATTTTTAGCTAATACAACTTGATAAATCATTTCCTGGCTTGCAGTGATAATGAATGACTGTCATCATTTTCCCCGTGCGCCTACCGGCCCATTCATGACGCGGCCCATCGGGATTTCTCTCGAACCTCCCGATGGCCACCCCGCCCTTGCCCCGAGGTTGTTAGACTCATGAACCCCTAGTCTGAATTATCACTGTGAAAACAAATCACTGTAATACCATTTGGTTATGTGCTGCTGATCTCATGCTGCTGATCTATTTCATGTTGCTGTGTTCACTCGTCCTCATCTGCTCACACAGACTCATGTTCGTGCTGCTATTGTTTGGCGCATTGTTTCGTACTAGTAGTGCTTAGTGTATTTTTAGTTTAGTGTATTTCTTATTTCATGTCTCGGATCTTTTTTACTGTTTTTCTTTACAATTTGTATTTTTGTTGGATGTAACTGGGACCCTGTCCATAGTTTCGTTCCACCTTATGTACCACATGTGATGTGAATGACACACATTGACCTTGAGAACTGAAAGAACAAATTATCCTTCATAGCATCCTCAGTAAAATGCTTAGCCCCCCCTTAGCACCTGCAGAAAAATATCTCTGGAGCCGCCCCTGGTTATACCTGTGTAAGCTCTGTAAAGCGTGGAGTGCAGACATCTTTTCCCCACAGTTCTGGGCTTTCGCACCACCTCGCTGGCAGGTTCAGGATGGATCACCTTACAACATAAAAATATGTCAAATAAACTTTTAAAAAAATATGAAGGGACAGTGAGCAATTTGGTAGGACACTGTGAGTCAGATTTGTGAGAGTTACGATTTTTACATAACTTCCAAATACAGTACATGTACTACTAATTGATAGTGGTTGAGCCTGCATTTTTTTCATTACCTACAAAAACAAACTATTCCAAACAAGTTAGGAGATAAAAATATATTTGGCACAAGTAATGTTGAAATTATGACAAATTTCACATGGCACTAATAATATACAGGTGGAAAATTTATTACAATTATTGTTATTATGAGAATCATAATCATCATATACTAAATTATATAACAGAAAAGAATGTGTTCCACTCTTATTTTATTTTATTTAATAATAAATAATAATAATGAATTCAATTTATAACGCACTTTTCATTAATGAAAATCTCAAAGTGCTACAAGGTGCAACAGAATTAAATGTCAATAAAACAAGTAATAAAACAAGTAAAATCAATAACAATATCAACTAAGATCAAAAGTAGAATCAATTTACCTTTGTTCTTGGTCTGTGACATCTTTGTAAATCTCTTGTGCAGGCCAGAGCAGGAGGACCAGTTAGGCAGCTGGTGCTGGTATAATCCAACAAATCAGCCTTTTCTTTTTCACACCCAGTGAGATCTAAAATAGATCATAACTGTTTTTAGCACATATATATAAATTAATACTTCTTATAACATATTTAGCTTAAAAAAATAATAGATTGTATAATTGATTGATTCACTTAACACATCACTTACATACATACCGTATATATATATATATATAATTATATATATATATATATATATATATATATATATATATATATATATATAAACAAACACACACACACAGCACGCTATATACACACTTTATAGATGCATAAACATATTTTTGGCACTAATGGAACCTCGTAAAAAATACAATATACATTTTTATACCATCTGTCTCAAATATTCCAAATAATTTATTACATTAAATTAGGCTTTTTTACGATGTTCATGTTACTCGTTGCAGCTGAAGCTAGCGGTTAGCTCGCTAAGCTACGTTTTTTTTCTTACCATGATAGCTGTGGATGTTTTCTTCATGGAAGAAATATCATGAGATCAACGCTGCGAGTTCCTCCTCACCAGCAAAAAAGAAAAAGGAAAAAAGGCTGCTGGCAAATTAAACAAGATGTTGAAAAGAGAGACATTTCTCTTTAGTGCACAAAGTGTCTGTTTCTGTTAAAAACAGGCATGTGTTGGACAGACCTGATGGGTCCTCCTGACAAGATTTAGCAGACCTATTTCCGCCTGCGTAAAACTGTGACATATTTGACTAGTCAAAATGATAATTCAAGATATCTCGTACGTCATTCTGACTAGTCAAAATGTGAATTCCAGATATCTTAAATAGAAACGCCGTCCACATGATAAAATATTTAAGATATCTTGAATTCATTTAAAGATATCTTAAAAGGAATTTTGACTAGTCATAAATACAGTTCTAGATATCTGAAATTGATTTATGACTAGTCATATTAGTTATTTAAGATATCTTGAATTACATTTTGACTAGTCATAAATACATTTTGACTAGTCATAAATACATTTAAGATATCTTAAATGATGACGTAATTAAAGATATCTGTAATTGTAATTATGACTAGTCAGAACTAAGATCGAGATATCTTGAAAGCTAATTATGACTAGTCAAAATTAAATTAGAGATATCTAGAATTGTATTTACGACTAGTCAAAATTCATTTCAAGATATCTTAAATTGAAGCCTCCATTCAACTCAATGGAAAATCTGACGTCATTTTGACTAGTCAGAATGTAATTAGAGATATCTCAAATAGGAATTTTGACTAGTCAGAATGTAATTCAAGATATCTTAAATAGCTATTATGACTAGTCATAATTCAATTTCAGATATCTGGAATTGAAGTGCCCTGAATCCGATTTAATGTTAAAAGGGCTTGCCATATGCGACACTCCCATAGACTCCCATTGTAAGAATGGAATGCGGAAGTCACGTGGGTCATGGAGGGGGCGATTTGTTCCGGAAGAACTGTTTCAAACAGCAGCGCTGCTAGTATCAAACGTCGTTCATTGTTGATGTTTCAGACGTGTTTTCTCCGGTAAGTTGATAAAAATACAAATTTCTTTTGCCCTTGTGAAGCGTTAGCTGACTGTTCTGTACCATTTTATCAACATTAATACTTCATGTCGACAGTTTTTCTTCATTAAACATGTTAGTTAGCTACAGTAGTTGTGTTTTAACAGCAGCTAGCTCTGCAATCATGACTGGTGTAAACTGATCTATTTCTGTCTAATTCAGCGTTTTAAAATATTTAGTACAGCTTCAATTTTGAAAGTTTTTTTTAATGGTAATTCCACTGAACTCTCAAAATATAGCCTTTTTTTTCCTGAGAGATTGACGTGGTTAATTTAAAGTTATAGATCTTTTGTCAAAGACTGCAGCATAAATTTGTGACACTATCTTTAAAGAAACGTGATCGTGGAGATGAGTATTTTTTTATGTTTTCCAGGTGAACTACAGGAGAATGACTTGAATGTTGCAAAGTATCACAAAGGTACAATTTTCTGTCTTAAACAATAATATCTTAATCAAGATGTTTGAATAAAATTACTTTAAAACCATAACCTTCACAAAGTTGGTATTTACTGCAGAACTGTTAATTTACATTATAGTTTTATATTATTAGTTATGGGTCAAGTTGTTTTCAAAGCTCTGAATGGACTTGCACCTCTCTACATCTCAGAACTTTTGAAAGTCCATCAGCCCAGCAGAGCTTTACGATCTGCCAGTCAACACCTGCTGGAGGTGCCTCGCTCAAGGTACAAACAATGGGGAGACCGGTCCTTTTCTGTTGCCGGCCCAAAAGCCTGGAACAGCCTCCCCCTTGAGCTGCGTGCCACCTCTGATCTGACTCTGTTCAAAACCAGACTGAAGACCCACTTGTTCAGAAAAGCTTTCAGTGTGTAACTTTTATTACTTTGGTATGTAGTATTTTTATTTCCATTACCTCCTTTTATTGCTGCTGTTTTTATTTTATCTTCACTGATTTATTGTACCAGTTTTTATATTTTCTGTCCTGTTAAGCACCTTGGTCAATGCAAGGCATTGTAGGAAGGTGCTATACAAATGAAGTTTATTATTATTATATTATTATCAAGTTGAGCTGAGACGGCATCAATAAATTGTAGAACAGTAACAATTTTTTTAATGATTAAACTATCAGATGGAACTGGGAAGTTATTCTTCTTCATTTGATCCTAGTTAGTAAAAAAAAATGTCAGTATTTATTTTCCATTAACATTTTTCTTCACAGGACTGTGTTAATTTTCATGTCTGAAGTTCTTCTATCCTGCTTTTGTAATTTTTTTGTGTTGTAATTGTTCCCTCAGGTTTTTCATCTCTGTTCCCTGATTGCATCGCCTGTTGATCCATCCTCCTGGTCCTGTTGATACATCTTCATGGTCCTGTTGATACATCTTCATGGTCCTGTTGATACATCTTCATGGCCCTGTTGATACATCTTCATGGTCTTGTTGATACATCTTCATGGTCCTGTTGATACATCTTCATGGTCTTGTTGATACATCTTCATGGTCCTGTTGATACATCTTCATGGTCTTGTTGATACATCTTCATGGTCCTGTTGATACATCTTCATGGTCTTGTTGATACATCTTCATGGTCCTGTTGATACCTCCTCCTGGTCCTGTTGATACCTCCTCCTGGTCCTGTTGATACCTCCTCCTGGTCCTGTTGATACATCTTCATGGTCCTGTTGATACATCTTCATGGTCCTGTTGATACCTCCTCCTGGTCCTGTTGATACCTCCTCCTGGTCCTGTTGATACCTCCTCCTGGTCCTGTTGATACATCTTCATGGTCCTGTTGATACATCTTCATGGTCCTGTTGATACCTCCTCCTGGTCCTGTTGATACCTCCTCCTGGTCCTGTTGATACCTCCTCCTGGTCCTGTTGATACATCTTCATGGTCCTGTTGATACCTCCTCCTGGTCCTGTTGATACCTCTGGTCCTGTTACCTCCTCCTGGTCCTGTCGATCCTGGATCATCATCCCTGTCCTCTGAGGCTACATTTTCATCTTTCCCTCATCTCACTCACCTCACTTCTATTTTTCCTCAATCTCTGAAATTACAATGGTACTGTTAGCATGAAGATTATTGTTCAATAAAAAATGTGACGTGTATTATTTAACACCTTTCGTACCAAAGTTTACTTTTTTCATTCAACCTTTATTTATACAGGTTAATCCCATTGAGCCGTGAGGACTTATTTACAAGACAGAGCTGATTTTAACAAAGAATGATGACAACAGTGACAACAATAGACAGTTATAAAAGAGACATACAGGTTTTTTTTTTTTAAATCAAATTAAAATAAGATTGCAAAAACAGCAAGTGCAAAAACAGCAAGATTATAAGGTGAATGTAGAAAAGTAAAAACAGGAACTTTAGAACAATATGTGTGATCACTGGTCAGTGGAAGTTCTGCTGGACTTTTCATTTGATTCTGGATGATGAACAAATGGTTGGAACCTCCTTCAGTCTCACACGGCCTGACTGTGTCTTTGTGAAGCGTCCTCTCTCAAAATGTGCCTGTAGAGGGATATTAGTTTATTTCGTTGCACATTTCTTTGACAGTTAAACATTTTGAGCTCTGGTTGAAAATGTTTGTGCAGATTAAAATGTCATCACAATTTGTGTTGTTGTGATGATGGTGATGGTGCTTCAGCTGTAAATTGTAGTAAAGTACTTTATTAAAGCTTGTTTTACATTTTACATATTTTATATAAAATTGTTTGATAATTTATTTTTGCACAATTAACACTTATTTTGTCACCTGTTATGATTTTAACCAAACTGTTTCATTTAAATTAACATTTTAATCAGTCGGGCTACAAGCACAATCAACTCTGTTATCCAGGTACTCATTTGCTAATAAAAAAAAAATAGAACAATTATCTAATGTGCAGAAATGAAGACTTCATCCCAGAAGATAAGGTAAACTGGAGCAGATCGAATGGTGGATGCTGGAGCATTCTCATGCACATCAGAAATAGCTTCATAACAGGTGTTTCTCTGTTGTTGTTTTTTTTTACGTGTGTAACATTATAAAACACTGTTGACATGGCTATATTGATCATTGTATTGCATAGACATTTTTTTCTAACAAATGTGTTTACGGTTTCATTTCACTGTAATGATAAAAGCATCTGCCACATCTAAAAATGCTTTTAAAAAACGCACAGTCAGTGAAATAATCAATAATCAGTTAAGTAATCAGTTTGTTACTGCTCAATAATTACTGAAAGACGCTGGACAAAGTAAGAAAAGTCATTTTTTTGTGCCATGTTGCGCCAGTAGCTGCTCAAACTGACTGGCAGCGACGAGCTGTTTGGAACATTTGAGAGCTGCGGGAACCACGTGACCGCCTGTCGGCGAGTACAAAGAGTGTCGCAACTCTCTCTATATAGGGCTCTGCCTTCACACACAGGTGCTGTGAACACGCACCCCTAGAGAACGCACACAGGCACGTTATTTATTTATTTTTATTTTTATTTTTTTCACTCGTGCACTTGACTTTGGAGCGGCAGAAAAACTATCCAGGGCGCAAAACAGGAAAAGGAAGTTGTTGGAAGGATGAAAAAAAAGCCTTTCAATGTGGTTAAAAGATATTAGGTAAGTACTGTCAGTGTATGAGCAGGACAGGAGGGTTGTAAAATATTCAGGTTAGCTAAAGCTAGCCTAATAGGAATCGTCCCATATTTGGCTGTTAAATAAATGTAGCCTCCCCTAAAGACGTGATTTGTTTAATATTTTTATGAATATTTTATACATGTCCCACACATCCACACACTAAGTGTAAGAATGACCTAAATAAAACTCAGGAAACATTAACACAAGCTAAACTGTTGTGGTGGCAGTTCCCAGCTATGTTCCAGTGCTGCAATTTATACACTCATATGTACATTTATTATTATTGATTCTTTAATTAAAGATGAGTTGTACAAGTTTATGTGTGTATCAGACAAATTAGTCCTCAGTGTCACTATAGCCCTGAGACTCAAAAAGGTTGGTGACCCATGTTACCAACCTTTTTGGCAGAGGGACACTTGAGTTTAAATGTCTTATTTAAAGGAGAAATGAAAAGTGTTTTTA
>JBBPBX010013712.1:40874-51954 GCA_038048925.1 Garcialebias charrua
TATATATATATATGTATATATATATTATATATATATATATATATATATATATATATATATATATATATATATATATACTGTATATATAATTACAGTATCTAATATGTATACATAATGTGTGTGTGAATAAATTGCATCTTTGGTTGTATCTTGCTAATGTCATATAATTAAGTATGGTATTCCACCAAAATTATTTAAATATGCTAAACTATATGTTCCTATACATGCAGTTTTAATAGCTGTATGCCTAACATTTAAATATGTGGCAATGGGATTAATATTCAGCGTGTTATGATTGATTAAATGCGCTGATACTTTATTGTGCCTGCCAAATATATAAGGCTGAGTGGAGTGGACGACAGCTCCAAGATGGCCGCCTGAAATCTCGTCAGCTCCAATAGGCGAGAGCGGGCCATGCGGTATCTAGTGTTCTATATATGATATCTATGAGAAGCTCTGTCTCTCGTTTTTTTTGTTGGAATCAAAGAAGTTTTAACAGTTTTGTAATGGGTCGAACTTGTTGTGTAATTGGATGTAATGTCCGCTCCCACGACCTGAAAGTAGATAGAAAACGGACTTTCTGTTTCCTGTTTGCTGCTGGAAGCAGCGCGAGGGAGCTCATGTGTCGGACCTAACAAAAAGGAGATGAATGAATCAGCGGTGAAACGTCCTGATATAACTTTCTCCATGTCCCAAAATAACTGCTAGTTTGTTCCAGACATCCTGGTGAGTGTATAAATTCGTTTTGTTGGAGTTGTGTCATGATTTTTGCTACGATTTTGTCCTGGTGTTTAGTTCATAGGAGTGGGTCAGCCTAGTTTAGGTTGGGTTTATATTTTTTATCAAAGTCAAAGTCAACTTTATTGTCAGATCTGCAATATGTACTGTACAGGACATACACAGGACCGAAATTGCGTTTCTCTCAGTCCCTCGGTGCAACAGTAAACATCTAAACATTGAAACACTGAAACATATAATAATAGACATAAGCATAAAGTAGTAAAACTAACACTGTCCTGAGTTTTTGCATAGTGGTATAAGAGTATGAAAATTTACACCAACTCTAAAACTAAAACATTATTTAACGTTGTCTGATTTTAGACAGAGTGGACAGCTGTGTTATTGTGAAATAAACTGTTTAAAGTTTGTAGTGTTGTCACTGTTATGCCTAGTACCCACTGCCCCCTTTGTCGAGCGGCCGAAGCGGCCGGTTTACATTCAAAGTCTATGGAGGAGACGCGTGGAGTCACGGCGAACAAGGAAGCGGCGAGATTCGAGTGATCGAAGCGGCGCGGGGGCAGCCTCTACACGCACGCGCGCGTCGCCGTCGAGCCGCCGACGTCCCAAATGTTGATCTCTGGCGGCTCGACGCATCCGGCAAACAGTCGGGAGAGCCTCGCTATCTGATTACACAACCACAACGGGACTTTTTTCGGACTTTTTAAACTCACCGGATCGAGCCTCCAGGAATTGGAACCAAACTCCGGTAAGAAACGTGGCATTTTTACAGTTGCTGCTGACAGGCTGCTGTCCTCTCCAGTGTAGATCACCCCAAACATAAAAAAAAGTTTTAATCTCATCGAAGACCGTCGGAGGTGCAGTTAAAACAACAACTGAACCCGGAAAACAAGCCAGAGACCCCTCCCTCTGCTACCCCCTAGTGTACGTCATCAGACGGTGTTCAGTGGTTCAGTGGGACCGTGACCAGCGGCCAAAAGGGGACGGCAGGCGCGTTTCGAGTTGTGCAGTGGGGACCAGGCATTACTGTATTAATACTGATCTGTGTTCTGATCTATCCTTGTCAAGGCAGACCTTCATATGAAATGAATTAAACTCCAGAAGAGCTCAGTCAGGCTGCAGATGAGGAGGAACAGGGACCAGCAGCTACAAATACACCGTCAATGTTGCTCAGGTAGTACAATATAAAACAATTTATTCATGCACAAACAGAAAGGTAGTAGTCATCTGTTACAGAACAGGTCAGAGCTGAATAAAAACCAGCTGGAAAAAGTAAATTTAAAGTATTAAATAGGACTTCCTTGTTTTGCCATATTTTTAATGTGTCACACAAAACTCTGTCTAATACCTGTGTCTTTTTCTCTTCAAGGGATGGAGGTGCAGACAAGCTCATAACAGAAGGACGTTGTTATCTGACAGAGGCTTTGATATTAGACTGTGTGAGAGTCAAGGTTCTTTATTGTCATTCACATCACATGTTGTACGTGAGGTGGAATGAAACTGTGTACACAGGGTCCCTCTCAACGTTTCATCAAAATCTTTCCAGATATTTAGCTAACAAACAGCGTTGAGTCCATTAGTTAACGGCAACGTTCAGAGCAGACGTGTGGAACAAGGCGCAGCCCTCAGAGCATGCATGAAGGACAACTCTCAGCTCACCTCCAGGCTCCTGCAGCCCTCAGAGCATGCATGAAGGACAACTCTCAGCTCACCTGCAGCCCTCAGAGCATGCATGAAGGACAACTCTCAGCTCACCTGCAGCCCTCAGAGCATGCATGAAGGACAACTCTCAGCTCACCTGCAGCCCTCAGAGCATGCATGAAGGACAACTCTCAGCTCACCTGCAGCCCTCAGAGCATGCATGAAGGACAACTCTCAGCTCACCTGCAGCCCTCAGAGCATGCATGAAGGACAACTCTCAGCTCACCTGCAGCCCTCAGAGCATGCATGAAGGACAACTCTCAGCTCACCTGCAGCCCTCAGAGCATGCGTTAAGGACAACTCTCAGCTCACCTGCAGCCTGTGTGAGAGTCAAGGTTCTTTATTGTCATTCACATCACATGTTGTACGTGAGGTGGAATGAAACTGTGTACACAGGGTCCCAGTTACAGCCAACAAAAGTATAAATGAATGATGTGCTGAAGTTAAAATCCCATCATTCACTAAAGGGAGATTTCCACTTGATACTAATGATTTTGAAAACACATGAGCACACCTTAGAATTCATGTGGAAAGTATCACTGGTTGCATGAGAAACAAATATAAAATGTTACATAGAACTACACCAGTTAACTATACTGGTGCTTACATGTGAAAGTGAAGAGGAGACACTTCTTCAGATTGTGTATGTGCTGTATGTAAAATGTAGACTGGAGAAAAAAAATTATATTTGCTGGACTCGTTGTTTTGAAATATTTTTACAGTTGAATAATAAGAAGTGGTTGTTTTTCTCATTTAATAAAAATTAATATGGTAAACATTTATGAAACATTTACTTCAGCACTAAATGTAAACATGATGAAATTGATCACATTTGTAGTAAACATTTGATGTATTAACAAATTTCATTAACAGGGATTAACCTGTCCAAATAAAAGTTGAATGAATGAATTTCAGGTAAGAAATAAACAAAATGAAACATCCATTTTGAAGTAAACATTTGATGTAATTAAACATTTCTAGTAACAACGTGATGAACATTGTGTAAGTTAATACATTTTATAGAAAAATTGCTACCCAAAAATGTGCAAATATACAGCATGATTTACATAATTATGTATCCTTTGAAGCTGGAGAACAATCTGAGAAACATCTTTAGGAAGCTTCATGCTTTAGACAGAGTGGACAGCTGTGTTATTGTGAAATAAACTGTTTAAAGTTTGTAGTGTTGTCACTGTTATGCCTAGTACCCACTGCCCCCTTTGTCGAGCGGCCGAAGCGGCCGGTTTACATTCAAAGTCTATGGAGGAGACGCGTGGAGTCACGGCCGGGGGCGGCCGTGGTGTAGTGGTAATGGCAGTCGACCCCTGATCGGAAGGTTGGAGGTTCGAATCCCGCATCCGCCCACCATGTGTCGTTGTGTCCCTGGGCAAGACACTTAACCCCGAGTTGCTCCCGGTAGGTCTGGATGGCGCCTTGCAAGGCAGGCTACCACTACCGGTGTATGAATGTCTGAATGAATGGGTGGATGGCTGGTATTGTAAAGTGCTTTGGGGCTCCTCACAGGGGGCTGGAAAGCGCTATATAAATAAGCTCCATTTACCATTTACCATTCTGTAGACGTCCAGCCATGTCTGGGTCCACACAAGGTCACAGTGGTTTGATTGTGCACCTGTGCAGTGTGGACGATGCTTCTGCAGGTGAACTTCATCTCCTGCCTCCAGCTGCTGGATGCTGCATGTCTTGTATCTGTGAGGGAACTTTCTCCAGGCAGCAGCGATCACACAGAGTCCATCAGAAGATGTTCCAAGTTCAGGAGTTGGATTTTGTACTGCTCGCTGTATTTTTAACACTACTTTGACTAAGGCTGCGCTTTTTTGCGCAAGTAAACTTGGCTTCTAAATCCCCCGGTCCCTTTCAGTGGGCTATATAATGTCGATTCAAATGCTAATGACCCTACTAAAGACCCATTAATTGTACACCTACACCCCCCACCCCCTACCCCTCAGTCCAAAATCCTTGGACCCAGTGCAGGCCTTGTATAACACATAAGCATTTATCGCTGCCAGGTCAAGCATGTTGTAGAACACGGCAATGGGCCGCACCGTATATAAATGTGCAATCTGGTCCATTATACCGGTGTGTCAGTTGACCTCAGGTCATGTGACCTGTGTCGGTCCGTCAGTTGACCTCATGTCATGTGTCCTATGTCGGTCCGTCAGTTGACCTCATGTCGTGTGACCTGTGTCAGTCCATCAGTTGACTTCATGTCATGGTCCGTCAGTTGACCTCGGGTCATGTGACCTGTGGCGGTCCATCAGTTGACTTCATGTCGTGTGACCTATGTCGGTCTGTCAGTTGACCTCGGGTCATGTGACCTATGTCGGTCAGTCAGTTGACCTCAGGTCATGTGACCTGTGTCGGTCCATCAGTTGACTTCATGTCGTGTGACCTATGTCGGTCCGTCAGTTGACCTCAGGTCATGTGACCTGTGTCGGTCCGTCAGTTGACCTCGGGTCATGTGACCTGTGTCGGTCCGTCAGTTGACCTCAGGTCATGTGACCTGTGTCGGTCCATCAGTTGACTTCATGTCGTGTGACCTATGTCGGTCCGTCAGTTGACCTCAGGTCATGTGACCTGTGTTGGTCCGTCAGTTGACCTCGGGTCATGTGACCTGTGTCGGTCCGTCAGTTGACCTCGGGTCATGTGACCTGTGTCGGTCCGTCAGTTGACCTCAGGTCATGTGACCTGTGTCGGTCCATCAGTTGACTTCATGTCGTGTGACCTATGTCGGTCCGTCAGTTGACCTCAGGTCATGTGACCTGTGTCGGTCCGTCAGTTGACCTCGGGTCATGTGACCTGTGTCGGTCCGTCAGTTGACCTCGGGTCATGTGACCTGTGTTGGTCCGTCAGTTGACCTCGGGTCATGTGACCTGTGTCGGTCCGTCAGTTGACCTCAGGTCATGTGACCTGTGTCGGTCCATCAGTTGACTTCATGTCGTGTGACCTATGTCGGTCCGTCAGTTGACCTCAGGTCATGTGACCTGTGTCGGTCCGTCAGTTGACCTCGGGTCATGTGACCTGTGTCCGTCCGTCAGTTGACCTCAGGTCATGTGACCTGTGTCAGTACGTCAGTTGACCTCATGCCGTGTGACCTGTGTCGGTCCGTCAGTTGACTTCATGTCGTGTGACCTATGTTGGTCCGTCACTTGACCTCAGGTCATGTGACCTGTGTCAGTACGTCAGTTGACCTCATGCCGTGTGACCTGTGTTGGTCCGTCAGTTGACCTCATGTCGTGTGACCAGTGTCGGTCCGTCATTTGACTTCATGTCGTGTGACCTGTGTCGTTTTGTCAGTTGACCTCATGTCATGTGACCTGTGTCGGTCCGTCAGGTGACGGACAACAATAGGTCAAGCATGTTGTAGAACACAGCAATGGGCCACCTGCATGTGCCGGCACGTACCGTATATACATGTGCCAAGGACAAGGAGAGAGACAGTACTTGTAAGCAAAATTATTTATTTGACAGACCATCAGGGTTACAGGATAATCAACACAGCAGAATAAGACAATTTTATGCATAAAATTGTTCTGGAGCAGACAAAGCTTTCCGTTCAGTGGATGTCCCAAAATGCTCAACTGTGAGATAAATTCAGGGTCTGTTATGTGTGAATTCAGGTCAGGGCCTCTCTTCTGACTAAGGGGGGAAGTGCAAGCAGAGTCTTACTTACCTGGTGGAAACATTGGAATGCAGTCTGTGCAGTCTGGTGTGGTGGGGGTGTCTGAGTTGAGTGCACACATATTTATAACAAAAGGCAGTTAATGGTCCAATAATGGCTCAGGAGAAGGAGGGGGTTTGTCCTCAGGATCTTGAAAATTCAGTCATCCTAGTGTTAATGCATCACCCTCATGACTCAGAGAGCAGAACCTGTGAACACACAATTAAAATGGTGAATGAAAAGACAGAAACATTTGTCTATAATATATATGCATCTTAATACTTATTATATATAAAGTAATCTAATCAAGATTTGTCTACATGTCATTAGACTAGCTCAAGTCATTAAAAATAAGGTAATTTTATACTTGGAGCTTTGTAAATCAGTTAAAATCCTATAAAAAATTAAGTGTTCACAAGTTTTAATACTAATAGCATACAGAAGGTTGATTGATTCTGAAAGACATGTATAATTTATGTAAAATTAATGAGCCAACAACGTACCTTCAATGTATTTACAATCTGGGGGCTTTAAAAATGTCCAAATCATCTATGAACCCAGCTGTTCATAGATTGGACCAGCTCTCCCAGTGAATTGTAATTATAAAAATTATTTGTGGTGTAAACACTGACACAGACCAGGTCTGCTAAAATGACTGGGAATGTCAGTGGAGGCAAGTATTACTCCGGGTCTCTGCTCCATTTATTTATTTCAAACGGGCAACATTTCCAATTATACCGATTTTTTCCATGTAGTTTTTTTTTTCTCACCTGGGAGAAGCTTATTAGGATACAGTCCACTTTATTTTGCCTGCTTTTCAGAATCGTGACGGAAGATACAGCGCGAAAACAATGGAAAATCTCCTGAATTTCTTTTTTTTTTCTAAAAACAAAAATGGCGGCCGAGACCGGAACGCCCAGAAACGCCCCCGACACCCGCCCACACAGTGACGTCTGCTCCACGGGAGCGACACCGGTCACCGGAAGTAAACACCAGTCTGTCTGGACTCTGGACAGTCAGCTGCTTGTCGGAAGTCTGATTCTCCAGGTATGTCTTTGTCCACCGCTGCTAAGAAGCACGTCCGTTTCGCAAACATGGACGACAAGGAGGAAGACACGCTGTTTGACAAGAGGCCGGCCGGCCAGGAGCTGCAGAGCTCCCTGAAGGCGGCCAAGAGGACGAAGAGCCCGGGAAGCAGCAGCGAGCGGAGCCCGGTGGTCGGTGGAAGCTGCGGCCGCTGGCTGGTGACGCTCGCGCTGTGCGCATCCTTCCTGGGCTTGGTAAATGATGAGCTGTTCTGCAGGGAACTCTTTTAAACCGAACTAAACAACAACTTTCAATGTTTTCACTCACATTTGATCATCATGTAAAGTTGGACTTATCTTGTTGCTGTGAACTTTTCCTCAATCGTTTTTATTCTGCGACTCACCTGTTGCCACATTGTTTAATTAAGCTGACATGTTCAATCCACACCATTTTATTTATAGAGCCAACCAAAGTGCTGTACAAACAAACAAACAAACAAACAAACAAACAAACAAACAGCAGGCAACACAACAACATACTAAATGAAGTAATTCAGTTTATTTCTATAGCAAACAGACGTCATGTCAGGACACTGAACACAAACATTCACATACAGTATTTAACATGATTTATGTGAGGAGCCAGCAGATGATGAGTCAAAGCAATTTACAATTTTCCACCTTTAAATCAAATCTGCTAGTTGATGATGTCATAGGATCTTAAGAGGCAAAATAAATAAATTAATTAAAATGCAATAAAATAAAATAAACGTAATTTAATATTTACAACAAAAAAAAAAGACCAACAAAACATTAGGATTATGCTGGACTACCATTTATCATTCTGCAGATAAATCACAGGAAAACCAAAACTATTACTTATTATTTTTATTATTAAGCTGCAAAAGTGAAAGAAACGTGCGGCACATCAAAAACTAAACTAAAAACAGTCAGGCGGTCGACCACCCGCACCGCCCACGGTGCTGCACATTAGTTTTAGAGATAATTATGTTTATAAGTTTTTTATAGGTTTAGAGAGTCATATTTTTTTGCTTTTTGTTTGTGAAACAAGGTCAGTGGAAGCTAGTTCTGGTTCAGTCGACCTGGTGTTGCACCATATTCCAGAGATGCTCACAAGTCATTTTTTGCAAGTCCAAGTCAAGTCTCAAGTCTCTGATCTCAAGTCCAAGTCAAGTCTCAAGTCTCTGATCTCAAGTCCAAGTCAAGTCAAGTCTCAAGTCTCTGATCTCAAGTCCAAGTCAAGTCAAGTCTCAAGTCTCTGATCTCAAGTCCAAGTCAAGTCCCTAATATTTTTCAGCTATTTCCACATTTTTTTCATTTTTTTTCTATCCACACTTGGACTAAGCCCCTCCATTTGTAACTGGGTACTAGACTTCTTAACAAACAGACCACAGTCCGTGAAGATCCACAACTTCTCCTCCTCCACCATAACCCTCAGCACTGGCTCTCCTCAAGGATGTGTGCTGAGCCCTCTTCTGTTCACTCTGCTCACATATGATTGTACAGCCACACATCCAGGCTGTCATATTGTTAAGTTTGCAGATGATACAGCGGTGGTGGGATGCATCACAAACAATGATGAGTCCAGCTACAGACAGGAGGTGGAACACCTGGAGAGCTGGTGCAAAGAGAATAATCTTCACATGAATGTGAAGAAGACAAAGGAGATGATTGTGGACTTCAGAAGGAACAAACACACCCATGCCCCACTGAACATAGGTGGATCTGCGGTGGAGGTGGTCTCCAGCTACAAATACTTGGGTGTACACTTGAATGATAACCTCAGCTGGAGCAACAACACCACCAGCCTGATCAAGAAAGGTCATCAGAGACTCTACTTCCTCAGACGGCTGAGACGAGCTGGTCTGAGCAGCCCAGTCCTCACCTCCTTCTACAGGTGTGCAGTGGAGAGCATCCTGTGCTCCAGCATCAACGTGTGGCATGGAGGCTGCACAGTTGCAGAGAGGAAAGCTCTACAGAGAGTGGTGAAGGCTGCACAGAAGATGTTGGAGTCAGTCTCCCCACCATCACAGACATTTACACCTCCAGATGCAGGAAAAGAGCCACCTGCATCATGAAAGACCTCACTCACCCAGCACACTCACTCTTTGCCCCACTCCCCTCAGGACGGAGGTTGAGGAGCATCAAATGTAGAACCACTAGACTGAGGAACAGCTTCTACCCTGAGGCTGTTAGACTCATGAATAAATAAATAATAAGAATAAACACTGCAAAATATCACATCATGCTGATGCTGATCTGTTTCTTGTTGCTGTGTTCATCTGTGACCATCTGCTCATACAGACTCATGTTCGTGCTGCTGTTTATAATGATGTTTTTCTACTACATTAGGGCTTAGTGTATTACTAGTTGATGTTTTTCTTAGTTAATTCTAGATGTTATTACTGTTTTTCTCTTGCATTTGTTGTTGGATGTAACTGGGACCCTGTGTACATAATCTCGTTTTCATCACATGTACCACATGCGGTGCAAATGACAATAAAGACTCTCTGACTCTCTCTGACTCTGATTTTTTTAATCAATTGAAGGATTTTACAGCTGTGTTCAAATGACGAGGCATCTCTAGCAGCAAAATAATTTATTGATAAAGACACAGTTTACAGGAATAATCAGTGAAAAAGAGCATTCATATTATTATCTTTGTGTGCACAGTTCACTTCACACAAAGATTGATTGAGGAGCAAGAAACAGACCTGTCCCCTTAGAAGTTGACTCTGGAATGCTGGAATTTTCTAGGTGCCTTGCCTTGCAACACATTATTATGGAGATCAGATGTTCTACTGCTTCTTCTGGCCTCTGATTGGTCAAGTCACTGATAAGCTTTGTTTAACCTGGCCATCAGATATTTATGCCCCTTGGCTGTCTCCTGGAGGTCTGATGTTTTGTGCTTCTGTGTGCGTGACTCTTTGTTAAGTTAAATCAGTTTAGATAAGTTTGTGTGACTACCTGGCTGCAGTGCCTGGCCTGCCCATCCTCCAGGGGCTTCTTCCTAGCCAGAGCTGGGACAGAGCTGTTACATGTCCAGACCAGACCAGTTTGCCTGCATTCACCTTGTTTAATGTTCAGATGATTTTTAGAAATGCACTAAGTCTTACTTGTGTGTGATAATATATACCATACCATACCATACCATTTTATTTATAAAGCACTTTAAACAGGAACAAGTCCACACCAAAGTAGCTAATAACAGATAAAACAGATAATTTCAACTTTATTTTGCTTATTTCTGCTTATTTCAGATTTTTTGCAATTTCAGATTGTTTCAGATTATGCCGCTTTGTGCTTATTGCTGCTAGTTTCAGCTTCTTCTGCTATTTTAGCTACTATTAAGCTGTTTTATGCTGCTAAGGACAATGTTTATGCAACTAACGCATTACATTTTAAAAAGATCAAGGTTGACAGGGTACTTGCGGTTAGCCTGGCTCGGTGAGGGCGCATTATAATGCCTCCATGACTGAACATCCTCTCTACTGGTGCACTGGTGGCAGGAACAGCAAGTGCCCTCATAGCCACAGGATACAGCCTTGGGAAAACTGTTGAAGCGTGACGCTTCACCGCGCCCGCCATGGAAACGCCACAAGCGGCGTGACAGGAAACAGAAGCGGGGTAAACGCGGAGGTATCAGAGCTAGGCTAGCAGCTAGCCCACACAGGCCGGCTATTCCATCCATGGTTCTGGCTAACGTGCGCTCCTTGGACAACAAATTGGATTATATACGCCTGCTACGAACGACACAAAAGACTGTGAGAGACTGTTGTGTGTTTGTATTCACGGAAACGTGGCTTAACAACAACGTTCTGGACCACGCTATCCAGTTGGAGCAGCTAACATGCTACAGAGCGGACCGAGCTTTCATCAAGGGAGGTAAGACTCGCGGAGGCGGCTGTGTTTACAT
>JBBPBX010013713.1:0-51953 GCA_038048925.1 Garcialebias charrua
ACCAGTGTTTTTCAACCTTTTTTGAGCCAAGGCACAGTGTTTTCATTGAAAAAATCCCGAGGCACACCACCAACCAAAATTGTAAACATAGATACACTGTATCCGCCTATATTAAATATATAGTCATTCTTATCAACGTGTCTTGAATAGGAATGAAATAAACACAAAAATGTATTTTTATCATGTTTTATATTTCTTATTTCAAATTGCACTTAACATGAAATTGCACTTAACATGCCTTGAAATAAACCTGAACAGTGCCACAAATTGTGGTCTTAAAATTAAAGAGGATGAAATTGCACTTAACATGCCTTCAAATACACCTGAACAGTGCCACAACAATATGGTGTTAAAATTAAAGAGGATGAAATTGCACTTAAAATTAAAGAGGATAAAATTGCACTTGCCTTCAAATACACCTGAACAGTGCCACAACAATATGGTGTTAAAATTAAAGAGGATGAAATTGCACTTAACATGCCTTCAAATACACCTGAACAATGCCACAACAATATGGTGTTAAAATTAAAGAGGATGAAATTGCACTTAACATGCCTTCAAATACACCTGAACAATGCCACAACAATATGGTCTTAAAATTAAAGAGGATGAAATTGTACTTAATATGCCTTCAAATACACCTGAACAGTGCTACCATTCTCTCTACATTTTACTCACTTAGTGTGAAACCTGTGCCTGTTTGGATGAACACAAAGCTGATATTCTGGCAGGAATTGAAGAAAGACACACACGAAGCTCTTCCTCAACAGCTCTCAGTCTCTCTCTGTTTTTAGTTTTTATGGCAGTTAGGCTGGAGAAGCTCTTCCTCAACAGCTCTCAGTCTCTCTCTGTTTTTAGTTTTTATGGCAGTTAGGCTGGAGAAGCTCACTTCACACAGATATGTTGTGGAAAATGGGAGCAATGTCAAAATAGCTTTGTTTGCCAGAAAGGGGAACTCATTGGCAGCAGTCAACCAAAAACTTTCTAAAGGAAGATCAGCAAAGCTCAGCTTTAAACCACGATTTTGTCCCAGTTCAGTTAGTTCTTCCTGCTCCTGTAAAGTCATGTTCCTACCAACAACTGCTGAGCTATATGGGTCCCTAACAAAGTCATAGCATACCTGAACTGATGACTCAAAAGATGTAAGCCTCGCTGTACAGTCTCACGTTCACGGTTTCTGCTTTCTTCTGATTTCCACTTGGGCCTTCATCTGGGTCCGAATTTTGTCCAGGGACCAGACCGGATTTAGTATTTTTTCTTTTGAAAAAGTTTTCCATCGCTGTTTGTTTGAGAAGGTCCTCAAGGTTTGTTTTGCTCACTGCTACACGTCACGTTCATGCGCCGCTACTTCTCTTGTTTTAATGTGCGCCGCTATGCTCCATACTGCCACCTATCGCGCGGTAAGGAAATTACACCAGTTAATAAAAATTTCATAATTTACTAATTTTACACGGCACACCAGACAATCTCTCGCGGCACACTGCTGTTCCGCGGCACACTGGTTGAAAAACACTGTTGTAGATGAAGGATATGCAGTGAGTGTATCTGCGAGTGCTGAGAGATGACCAGCCAGATTTGATGTAAAGCTCACAGTGATGAGTGCGATAACTGGAGTCAGTAATGAACCGAAGGGCACCGTGGTAAATGGAGTCTAAGGACTGTAGGTATTTTGATGCAGCACTCATGTACAGCACGTCACCATAATCTAGTATTGGCATGAATGTTGCAGCTACTAATGTTCTCCTGGCTTTGCATGAGAAGCAGGATTTGTTTCTGAAGAAGAAACCTAGCTTCAGTTTGAGTTTAGTGGCCATTTTGGAGATGTGGGTTTTAAATGACAGTTCATTGTCAATGTTGAAACCTAGATATTTGTAGGTGGAGACCATTTCTATTTGTTTTCCCTCTTGGGTTCCAATTTGAGGTGGGTTCTCTGGTTGCTGCTTTCTGTTGGATAGAACCATGATCTTGCTTTTGTCGGCATTTAGGACCAGTCTAAGTTTTTGCAGACGTGACTGAATAATGTTAAAAGCATCCTGAAGAGAGGTGAAAGCTTGGCTGAGGGAGGATGAACAGCAATAGATGATGGTGTCATCTGCATAATCATGGTGGGAGGTATTTGACAGTGGGACAGTGTTAGTGTTGTGAAAGCTGCATGATGCCATGTATTTTTCTGTTATGAGTAGGCCTATCACTAAATCAAAAAACAGTAAATTTCCACCCTAAATTCACTGTTTGTGATCACAATTGCACTTGTTCATTGGGTATTCTTATTTTTAAACGTGCAGTTGAGTGTCACCATTGCTTAACACAATGACATGCTGTGTTGCAAATAAAACTAAATCAAACATAAACTAAATAAAAGTCAAGTACACACCTAAAGTCGTTAGTGATATATTGTGTTACAATAATTTCATTATCTTAGCCATAGGGGTGAGCTTAAAAACAGGATGATGCATACGTATATGGACTGGCTGAACAAGGAATCTGTCTCTATAATAGTTATTGAATCAAGTGTTTACATTTATGGAATTGTAGATGTTTAACAACCTGTTAAAATACACCAGAATGCAGCCAGGAAATGACATCTACCGGTACGTTATTCAAAATTTTGTAATATGCCCCCCCCCCACACACACACACACACACACATACATTACAAATGCTTCAGATGCCAGTGATGAAAGATGAAAGAGGCTCATAGCCAAGCAAAGTGGACCTTGAAAGTATTGTCCTGGTCCCAAAAAATTAAGAAATTAGTTTTTGCTGTTAGCATAATTCTCTGCTATATTTGGCTTCTCTGGGTGACTTGCTGATAGGATGCACCAATTTATCGGCCCCCAATTTCCTTAATTTTGGGAAATTGGAAATAGGCCGATACTTGCATGCAAAAACAATTTAACCAATTTTTATTTTTTTTTTTTATTTTTAACAACAATTGTCTGAACTTCTTTTATATGCTGGTGAAGATTCTCAGTCATCCAGGACATGATAAAATCAAAAAAGGCGTTCAATACAAGATCAACTGGACTTTATTTGTTATTTGTTCTGTAACAAATAAAGTCCAGTTGATCTTGTATTGAACGCCTTTTTTAACTTCTTTTATATTTCAGAGCACTACCTCATGGCCAGTTTAAAACAAGTTTGTATTGTTTCTAGGATATTGTTCAAGGATACAGTATGTTTTTCAGTCAAATAAGATAGGCAAATTGATGGTGCATTGTGACCTTATAACACCTGACAGTGTTACTAATAAAACTAAATCAGTATTGGCCAAAATCGGAAATCGGTGATCGGACTGAAAACTGCATTTGGTGCACCCCTATGCTGATGTTGTTTATTTATTTTTTTGGTTGATGCCATCTTTTCTATGTATATCCTAATTAGGGCTGTCGTAATAAACAAATCAATTACCGTAATTGCATGATGAATGAAAATTATCAACCTTATTTTCATTTACCGGCGGCTTTATCGTTTCTTCATGTCTCTCTTTCTACTGAAGATACTGGATGACAAGGCTTAACTCCGGTGCTCTTCACTGACCTCTCCCTTTCTTTTTTCCTCTTTAAAATCTGTTTTAACTGTCCAAATTCACATTTTTGGATCGTGAGAGAGAGAGAGAGAGAGAGAGAGAGAGATTATTGTCATTTGCACCACATGTGGTACATGTGATGAAACGACATTATGTACACAGGGTCCCAGTTACATCCAACAACAAAATGTAAGAGAAAAACAGTAACATCTAGGATTAACTAAGAAAAACATCAACTAGAATACACTAAGCCCTAATGTAGTAGAAAAACATCATTATAAACAGCAGCACGAACACGAGTCTGTATGAGCAGATGGTCACAGATGAACACAGCAACAAGAAAACAGATCAGCATCAGCATGATGTGATATTTTGCAGTGATTATTCTTATTGTTTATTTATTCATGAGTCTAACATCCTCAGGGTAGATTAAGGGTAGTTGAGTTGAAAAGCTAAGCTACGAGCTAAGCTAACAGGCCAACCTCAGAAATGAACCTCCGTCTTGTCGAGCTCCAAAATTCACAGTTGAAACCCATGCTTTTGTGTAAAAAGTAGTTTTTCTCTGCAAAAAGAAGCTGAGAACTTGTTTACTGATTTTTTTTTATTAAAACCTTTGTATAATTAATAAATTGGGCTGTTTCTTCAATGGATAAGATTTTTTCCACGAAGCGGACCGTGCCAGGAGAAGCTGTCTGTCCCTCCGACACACACGCGGCTGGATACGTGATGGACTCGTGGGGTCAGTGGCAGCCCATGTGTCTGACCGTCTTAAGTGTCGAAGACGTGGAGGATTTGTGGATTATTGGATTATTGGTAGCAACTGCTCTGTTTTTTGGCGTAAGCGGAGTTGTTTGTTACTGGAAGCTGAGGGAGGCTTCGGCAGCTATCAGCGCGCTGTCGGCACTACCTGATCAGCAAAATTCTCTGAACCGGGCCGTGAGCTCCTCATCCCAGCTGTTGTATGAGCTCAATCGCTCGCTTGGAGCAGTGGTGGACCACCGCGCACCTGCTGTCCGTTTTGGGACTTGTTTACAGCCACCCCGGATCAATCAAGGGACAGATGGAAGTTCATGAAGCGGAGCGGAGCAGAACCACATATTTGGATTTCTTTCGGCCATGAAACAGCACCACAGACTTGAAGGCGGCAGTGGAAAAGAACACTGTGGTCTATTGGATAACAAACAAGAACATTATCTGGCTTCTGCACATGTCCTTGAAAAGTAGGCTGTGGGAAGCCATTCTCCTGGAGTGTGAAGCTGAAGAGTCCCCCCCCCTCCCACTCCCCAGAGATTTCTGTGAAGCCTCAGATAACACCCAGCTGCACATCTGCTGAACTCTGTGTTTGTCTGAAATTACTCACAGACTCTCCTTGCCTGCCGTCTCTCCATTTGTTATTGTAACTAAATGTGCTCTGATATGGTTTTTACTGGATCACGCGGTGTCTTGAAGACAAAATGTGATTCATCTTTTTTTAATATCAATGCTGTGAATCCCCGTGTCTCTGCCTGTTTTCCTGCTTTTGACCTTCATCTGGGGACAGATTGGGACTGGCCGCGCTAAGAGCATATCATGTGTTGATAAACATATCATGTGTTGATAAACATGTCATGTGCTTTGTTGAGCTGCAGCTTTTTGCACTCATTCTCTCTCCTGGATGCTGCAACTACATGTTTACGTTGTATTGGTGAAAATTGATGCAATGTTAATAAACCTTCTTGATTCTTGATTCTTGATAAAAAAAAATGCTATGCTAAAGAGCTCAAATCACAGAGCGTCCACCATGTCAGCTCATGTCACGTCAAAGACCCTCCCTCCCATTTTTCTTGAAGAAACATGCTGCTCAAATATCCATCCTTTGGTTCAAACAGTCTTATACTGCTTTCAGGTGGTCAAAAAATACTACATTCCAAACAAATCATTCTGTAGCCTGACGGGTATGGATAAAAATAGGGAACTTTAGTAAAAAAAAAATAAATAAAAAAATCTATTTTAATAAAAGAAAGTGAATTTGGTTAAAAGCTTTACTAAAAGTTACCCTTACTTACTCTTACTTACACATTACTAGTTACTTTAAAAAAAAAGTAACATATTACACTACTTAGTTACTCAGTTCTGAAAGTAACTTAGTTACATTACTTTCGGATTACTCTAATACCTGAGATTTAACCTGTATTAATTTTTATCTTTCAATAATGATATTAGAGATCTTTTTGACACTCATTTTTGATGAAAAAGTAAAACAGCAGTGCTACATAACAAGCACAATGCATATGTAAACGTGCCATTCAAAAGGTATGACAATATCAAAATGTAAAACTTCTGTTTAAAAAAATAAAACAAAATAAAAAATAAAACATCTGAAATGTTTGTTTACAAGTTTGTTTACCTCAGCCTTTGTAGTGGTTGCCTGGCGGTGAAATTCAAGCCGAGCCTGCTTAAACGGTGGCGGCATCAAACTTGCACCATCCCTCTGCGGCTCTTTAGCAACTAGCTTAGCATTAGCGTGTTGTCTTTGTAAATGCTTGTAAAGATTTGACGTCGAGTTCGCAGCAGTAGACAGTGTCTTGTTGTGGCCCAGACATAGCTTGCACACTACTGTAATGTTCTTGTCCTTTCTCGTGACAAAAGAAAAATAATATGAATACTTCCATCCATAAAATGACATCGCCGTATGTCTATGTACCTTTATATGTCTATGTACGTTGACGTATGACGTTCCGACGTCATCGCGTACGTCTTTGTTTTCCCCACGTGACAGTCTGCTCCATAGATATCTATATATAATGTCTATGGTCTGCTCCGTCGTCCTCGTCCCACAACTATTCTCCGAAAGGTAAAATAAAATAAATAAATAAAACTATTCTCCGAAAGGTCCTGATTGTAACGCAAGTAACGAATGTAAGGTTTTGTTAGTAACTGTAATATATTACAGGCATTTTCAAAGTAGTGCGTTACACTACTACGTTACTAAAAAATGTACTGTAATGTCATTACTGTAACGCGTTACTAAGTAACACGTTACACCCAACACTGCCCTTAGGCACATAGACCCGTTGCAGATGAGGCATGAGACAAGTTCACACAGACACCAATAAATTGCACAATTGTTTGTTTAATAAAATCCTAAATTTAAAATGCACAGTTAAAAAGACAATTATGGCTACAAACAATAATAAAAGTGCAATTCAGTGCAATACTCTAAAAACAGGGCAACCTCACACACAAAATCATACACAGAGTTACCGCCTGAGAGATGATCAGTCATGCAGCAGTAGTCCAGAGTCCACCTTGGTGTAATCTGCTGCACCCAAAGCAAGAGACGTCACTCCAACCGACACCTGACCTGTGTGAGTGGTTGAGCTGGCATCAGTCGGCTTCAGCTCGGCCCGCAGGACGCGTGACGTAGCCCACGCCACGTCGTCCAGACAGCGGGCCCCAAACAGTCCCAGGACCAGCCGGCAGGCGAGGGACGACCCGGATGGGGGGCAGAACCAGTTGGAACAATCCGGATCGCAGCAGACAGTCACACGGCCACGAACAAACAGGAAGCAGGACGGTCGCCAAAGGACAAACAGCAGCAGCTACCAAACATAAATATTAATTAAAATCTGAATGTGTAAGAAACAGAAAAACTGGCGCTTCACTACTCACCGTGTTTCACCTCAACAGCAGATGGAAGCAGGAAGCTTGTAATTAATGGTCGCGAGAACAGTACATCGCGACCATGCACCCGCTAGCGCGACACAGCTAGCAACCGTCGCCGGAAGGCGGATGACGTGTGTCAACCCTGAGAGCTGGGCCCGTTTTATACCGGAAGCCAGCCCCAGACCCAATCACATCCTAGCACCCGTGTGGTGCGTTCAATGACCGTAGGTCATGCTGCCACATAAATAAACTGATTTGAATAGATAAGTCACATTGAGCCTCAAAGACTCATTTACAAGTGAGATCTGTTGGACAGACAATAAAAATCAAAATTTCTTCTAAAATTGGTCAAACAATATTATCGTTTATCGCAATAATTTCTGAGACAATTAGTTGCCCGGCAAAATTTGTTATCGTGACAGGCCTAGTCCTAATTAAATTAGGATATGTTAACGTATTTTTTTTACCTGAAGCATCTTGTCTTTTCGTTTAATTTTCTTCTTGGAGTACCATATTCGTCGGAATATAACATGCTCCTGTGTATAACACGCTTTGTCCAATTATTGCCAATAAATTGGAAAAATCCGTAAATAACACGCTTCGGCGTATAACACGCGCGGCTGAGACAACCCGGAAATGTGGTCCATTGTGCAGCGAGAGCTGAATTTCATTAAAATTTAACTACAAAACACCTAAAATATATTTGTTAGCTGAATATATATGTTAACGTGTCGCTGTTTAATTTTTGTTAATAAATTATTACAAATCAGCTGAATTTAAAATGTAAACAACACGATGCGCGCACACAGAAAACAGACCCCGTTTGCAGTGAGAGCTGAATTTAATTAAAATTAAACTACCGTACAGAAACGCCTAAAAAATTGTTAGCTGAATATATATAACGTGTCTCTGTTTAATTTTTGTTAATAAATGATTACAAATCAGCTGAATTTAAAAAGTAAACAACACGAAGCGCGCACACAGAAACGGTTTGCAGCGAGAGCTGAATTTAATTAAAATTAAACTACCGTACAGAAACGGCTAAAAAAATTGTTAGCTGAATATATATATGTTAACTACAATGTCACTACATCTGACCAGTCTGCTACTGACTGACGTCCACATGGTCCTGGCTCTTATAGTTCCTCTTGTAACTGTTATACACATAACAATGGACCAGGCCCATCTGTTCCCAACAACCAATTAATTTCAGTACGGACTACATACAGGGAGCGAACCATACATAACCGTACTCGTTCAGTGAACTTTAATAACCTTAGATCTTTAGCAAAACATTATTTATCACCCACAGCTACTGTTAATGGTTCACCTGTCTCCCTCAATATGGCTCTTTTAAATGTCCGCTCTCTTTTAAACAAATCTTTTATTATAAATGATTTGATTTCAGATTTTAAATTGGATTGTCTGTTTTTAACAGAAATTTGGTTAGGTGCAGATGCACCAGTTGTTCTTAATGAGGCCTCTCCACCTGGTTTTAAATTTTATTTTAATGCTCGAAGTGGCAGAAAAGGTGGTGGCACTGCTTCAATATCTAATAATTTACTTGCTGTTAAAGAGGTTTCATTTGACCAGTACCCTTCTTTTGAGCATCATGCCTTTGTTTTTAGCAGCTTGCCAATACTCTGTGTTACTGTTTACAGACCACCCGGACATGTTGCTGATTTTTTGACTGAGTTTTCAGAGTTTTTATGTTTTATTCATGCTAAGTATAATAAGATTATTGTGACTGGTGATTTTAATCTACATGTTGATAATCCATCAGACTCTTTGTCTAAACAGTTTTTAGAAATTCTACACTGTATGGATTTTATTCAACACGTCAAGCAACCGACTCACAACAGGGGACACACCCTTGACCTTGTTATTACCTATGGCTTGGCCTCTGGTGTGTCCTCTGTTGTTGACCTGGCTGTGTCTGACCACTATTGTGTGTTTTTTAATGTCACTGATTTGATTCAGAGGAAAGCCACGGTTCAAACTGTTAGGAGGCGCCATCTTACCCCTGAGGTGATTGATCATTTTATTAGAGATTTTAACCAAAATTCCCCTGTTGTTTTAACTGCTTCCTGCGATTCAATGGTCAGTCAATTTTTTAACAAACTGAAAACAAACCTTGATCATATAGCTCCACTATTTTCAAAACAAGTTTTTAATAAACGAGCATGCCCATGGAAAACTGAAGACATAAAGAAGCTCAAAAGAAATTGCAGGAAAGCAGAGAGGAAATGGAGGAAAAACAAATTGACAGTCGACTACCAAATAATGCGCGAACAGCTTAATATCTACAACTCTGCTGTCAGAAATTCAAGAAATGCATATTTTGCCAAGATAATTAACAATCACAAAAATAATCCCAAAGTTTTGTTTTCCACCATTGACAATCTGATTAACCCTGACTTTACTGCCTCTCCAAATACTCCAACTAACTCTCTCTGTGAGCAGTTTGCAAATCACTTCAGAGGTAAGATCGAGTCAATTAGAGCTAACATTTTATCTGAACAAAATACTGGTATTAAATCTACTGAATGTTTGGTTTTACCTGAGAAAGTACTGGACAAGTTTGACGTGGTTGATGCAGAGATGCTCGGCAGAGTTTTCTCACAAGTCAAACCAACCACCTGCCTCTTGGACCCAATTCCCTCATCACTTTTTCATTCATGTTATAAATTCTTTGAGAATGAAATTTTAAACATTGTAAATTGTTCTCTTCAGATGGGTGTCTTCCCCATTGCCTTTAAAAAGGCTGTGGTGAAGCCCCTTCTGAAGAAGAGTAATCTAGATCCTAGTGTTTTTAATAATTATAGACCTGTATCCAACTTACCATTTTTAAGTAAAATCTTAGAAAAGATTGTTTTTATTAAATTAAATATTTTTTTAAATGATGCCGGTATTTTAGAAAAGTATCAATCTGGTTTTAGGACGAAACACAGTACAGAAACAGCCCTATTAAAAATTGTGAATGATTTAAGGTGTAATCTGGATTCACACAAGCTCTCAGTCCTTGTTCTATTGGATCTGAGCGCAGCCTTTGATACAGTAGATCATCAAATTCTTTTAAATAGATTACAACACCTGGTCGGTCTTTCTGGTACTGTTCTTCTGTGGTTCAGCTCCTATCTCACAGATAGAACATTTATGGTAAGTATGGATACATGCTCCTCACAGATCCATGAAGCTAACTATGGTGTACCCCAAGGCTCTATTTTAGGCCCCCTACTTTTTAATTTGTACATGCTGCCGCTTGGTGAAGTCATCAGGAGCCATGGGATAAGTTTCCATAGTTATGCTGATGACACACAGCTATACATCTCATTATCTCATGATGACCCCCAGCCAATCACTGCACTTTTTAATTGCATTACAGACATAAAGTCCTGGATGGCACAGAACTTTCTCCAGCTAAACCAGGACAAAACTGAAGTTTTAATCATTGGACCTGAGGTTCAAAAAGAAAATGCATTTCAGAAATTACAATCTCTGTCTTTACAACCTTCTAAAAAAGTAAGAAGCCTGGGAGTTATTTTTGACTCTGAGCTTACTTTTATTCCTCATATTAAACAAATAGTCAAAACAGGATTTTATCATCTAAAAAATATAGCCAGAGTCCGCCCTCTTCTTTCTCTGACCAATACTGAGACTTTGATGCATGCTTTTATTTCTAGTCGTTTAGACTACTGTAATTCACTGCTTTCTGGTCTCCCTAAGAAAAATTTGTCCAGCCTTCAGCTGTTACAAAACTCTGCTGCTCGTGTGCTAACCAAGACCAGAAGGCAGGCTCATATTACACCCGTTTTAAAATCATTGCATTGGCTCCCTGTGCGCCTCAGGATTGATTTTAAGATTCTTTTAGTGGTTTTTAAATGTCTCAATGGTCTCGCACCATCTTATCTTGCAGAGCTGCTATTGCCCTATGAACCCCCGCGGACATTAAGGTCCTCTGGTACTGGACTACTAACAGTTCCAAAAGTCAGAACTCACACTTATGGTGAGGCTTCTTTCCAGTTCTATGGGCCCCGTCTGTGGAATAGTCTGCCGGAGAACCTGAGGGCTGCAGAAAATGTTGTTGTTTTTAAGAGCAGGCTCAAGACCCATCTTTTTAACTGCATTTCCTGAACTGGTTCATCTCTATCCAATACTACTGTATTTAATTTTATTTATTTATTTTGTGTGTGTCGTTTGCTTTAATTTTGTGAGTTTATTGTTTTATAATTCTGTACAGCACTTTGAGCTGCTTTTAGTATGAAGGGTGCTTTATAAATAAAATTGATTGATTGATTGATTGATTGATTGATTGATTGATTGATTGATTAACGTGTCTCTGTTTAATTTTTGTTAATAAATGCACTTTGACGGTTACAACAACATAAATGCAGCGGCTTTAAAATTAATACATGCTCACCCCGCCCATAAAAATGACAGAAACAGATACCGTTTACAGTTTTTATTCCAACAAATTATTTACACTACCGGTACCTATTCAAATCCTTCAAACTCTTCGTCTTCCGTGTCGCTGGCAAAAAGTTCCAAGTAGGGATGCACCGATACCAGATTTTTGAAAACCGAGTACAAGTACAAGTACTTACATTGAAGTACTTGCCGATACCAAGTACCGATACCAAGTACTAATTAATATTTTTGAAAAAAATAATTCTAATGAACTTAAACTGTTTATTTTCATTAGACACTTCAAACATAAACAAAGTACATTACTATTGGTAATCTCCAAACTTGTACAAAAAATAAAATGTTTTACATTGAACTCTTACAGTCTTAACAAACAGCCTCACTACATCTTTCACCTAAATGCAAATTAAATTAACTGTACAAAAATAAAATAATGGCTTGGCAAATAATAGTACATATCTGTACTGTATGTCCAAACTTGCACAAAAAATAAAATGTTTTACATTTGAACTCTTACAGAATCTTTTTTAACAAACAGCCTCACCACATCTTTCACCTAAATGTGAATGAAAATTAACTGTACAAAAATAAAATAATGGCTGGCCAAATTATATATGTATCTGTAGTGTGTTTAGGTCTGGTGTAAGAATGTGAGGGGCAAGTTTTTTTTAATGAAAAGCAGCATTTCTGCATTATCAGCAGTTATTCTGTTTCGGCTTTCATCAACAATGTGTGACACTGAGCTGAAAAGTCTCTCACTGTCGACGCTGCTACATGGAGCTGAGAGGTACCTTTGTGCTAGTTTAGCCAGATCAGGGAACCGCACTTTATTAACTCCCCAGAACTGCAGTGGGTTGTCTTCCCGAGAAGTTGTAGGCTCTCCAAGGTAGGTCTCTAACTGAATTGCAGCACCAACTGGTGCTTGGCTCAGTGAAGATGACTCTTGCTCACCTGTGATCTCGTCAAACACACTGTCCAGACTGCTGCACGCTTGTACCTTGCGAGGCTTTCTAGCAGGTGGCTCTCCCAGATCCTCCTTTGGCTGTTCTTCGAAAACCCTCTGCAGCTCTGTCTTCAGCATGTCCTTGGCCTCCGTTGCAATGGTGGTGGTTGAAAAAAAACGATCTTTGTACCTAAAAAAAAAGGACAGTAATCATTTACAGGTAAAATAGAAGGAAAAATGTTAAGGCCCTGTCACACTGTAATGTTTTTAGACAAGTCATGCCAACTTGTGAAATATTTTTCATGTGCACATTACTAATATTACTTCCATTTTATTTATTTTTTATTCCATCTTCATCGTAGATGTTAAATTTTCAATGATTTGGCTCAAGTTGTCTAAAACGTGTTACAGGGCCCTTTAAATCATTATTATTATTATTTAAATCATTTTTATTTATTTATTTTACCTTGGATCCAGTACAGTTGAGATGCAGTAGAGTGAGGTTTTCTCAGCATCAGTGAAGCGCCTCTTGACAGCTTCAGCCAAAGTCGACTTCATGGTTTTGATCCCATGATCTTCATCAGTTTCTTTGTTTAGGAGTCTCAGCAGCACAATCACAGCAGGGATGACATCTGACACCAATGCATCAGAGCAGCTTACTTTTCGTGTCAACTCTTCAAACGGAGCCAGGACAATAATAGTTTTTTCTAAAATTGCCCACTGGTGAGCTGTAAGATTTTCTGGAAGCTCATGTTCAGAGCCATATATTCCAAGAACCCTCTTCTGCTCAATGAGAGACTGTAACATGTAGAATGTACTATTCCAGCGAGTCTGCACGTCCTGCTGGAGTCTTTTAAGTGGTTGGTTGAGTTGCACTTGAATATCTTCAAGCCGGGAGTAGGCTAATGTGGAGTGTTTAAAATGTCCAACAATTTTTCGACCCACAGCCACTGCATCAGACACGCTTCTCTGGGCCAAAAGTCCCTCGTTCACCACCAGCTGGAGGGTGTGTGCGACACACCCTAAGCTTGGGAGTCCAGCATCATTCATGGCTTTTATCATGTTTTTAGCGTTATCACGAAGCACAACGTGAACAGAGCTTTTACTCACCCCCCACTCCTGGAGCATGTCATGAAGCACAGCTGCGATGGCCTGGCTCGTGTGCGAACCCCGAAATTGTTTTGCGTTCAAGATGACTTTCTGATGTAAAATCCTCGTCAATCCACTGTGCGGTTAAGCTAATAAGAGACACCGGGCTAACGCTGCTTGTCCAAATATCAGTCGTCAAGCTAAGGCCCGAAACATCTTGCAGGAGGTTCTGAATGTGTCTCCTCACAAAGTCGTGTAGTTTAGGTAATGTTGTTTCTGTAATGTGGCGGCGGCTAGGAATCTCATACCTCGGCTCCAACACAGCAACAAGACGTCGAAATCCCACATTATCAACAACGGATAATGGCTGGTCATCAAGAGCAATGTATTGAGCAACAGCCTCTGTGATTTTCATAGCGCGAGGGTTGTCTCTGGGCATTTTCTCCCGCTTCATCAAGGTTTGCTGCAAAGTTGGTTGTTGTTGTTTCCCGCTCCCTTGGGAAAACTGCTTGAACTCGCTGTCGTGTTGGCCTTTTAGATGTTTTATCAGGTTACTTGTGTTAAAGCTGCTAGCGTGTTTTCCTCCTCTGGACAACTTCGCTGAACATAATTTGCAGTCGGCCTTACTATTGTCACCTTCGTTCACCTGAAAATACTTCCACACCGCTGACATGACGCCTCCTCCACAACCCGCCTGCTTGTTTGTGCACGCACGTCCTTGTCGTCTTCTTCTTCTTTTTATTTATGTGGCTGGCGTTTAGTCTGTTGCTCGATTCCGCCGCCTACTGGTTTAGAGCGTTCTTCTGCTGCTTGTTTGTGCTGACTAACGTCCTTGTCGTCTTCTTCTTCTTTTTATTTATGTGGCTGGCGTTTAGTCTGTTGCTCGATTCCGCCGCCTACTGGTTTAGAGCGTTTATGCACAAACTGAGCGAAATGAAACTTAAAACGAAATGAAACTTAAAACGAAATGAAACTTAAAACGAAATGAAACTTAAATGACACTGGTATCGGGTCCTTGGTATCGGAGCACTTTTATGAGTACGAGTACGAGTAAACGCACGTGGTATCGACCCGATACCCGATACTGGTATCGGTATCGGTGCATCCCTAGTTCCAAGTACACCTCGCTACAGGCTTGCAGCCTGCAGAACGAGGCAGGTCACCGGAACAAGGTCCCTGTTCCTCTTCTTCCTCTTCCTCCTCGCTCTCTGAGTCCTCTTCTGCTACCCATAGCGCCCATAGCAGCCGAAACTGGTACTGCACCATTTTTGGCCAAAATGAAAAACAGCGATATCCGAGCCAAAAATGGGTCTAAAAATATGGGGAAAAATCCATAAATGACACGCTTCGGCGTATAACACGCAGGACATTAAAATGAGTAAAAAAAACTGTGTGTTATATGCCGACAAATATGGTATACCAGAATGCTAAATTTTTACATGTTAAATGACAAAATCTTCTGGGGTGGGAGCGGGGTGGCACTAGGTTTGTCACTTTTTTATCCCTTCGAGAGTTTGCAGATATGAATTAAATGAATGACTTAAAACTTGTGATGATGACTGCAAAAGTCAGGGTTTATTGTAAAATATAGCTCGCAGGTCAGACTGAACAGCTGGACACCCAAAGACAACAAAAAATAAACCCCTCTCAAACTAGCCCTGATCACCTTTATATCCTAAATGTACATCTGAGGCTTGCATAAACATAAGCTTGATATTGCAAAGTTGTCGAGCAGACCCCATCTCTGGTCGTACATCCAGACTTCTGACTCCTGGTTCTCTTCCCATAAGACAAACACGTCTTCCTTTCCCAAAAGTGGAGGTCCGTTTGACCCAAAGCATTCTGTAACACTGCACCCTCATGGGGGCTTCTGAAAAACAACTTCTCTACTTTCAATGTTTAGATGTTTACTGTTGCACCGAGGGACTGAGAGAAACGCAATTTCGGTCCTGTGTATGTCCTGTACAGTACATATTGCAGATCTGACAATAAAGTTGACTTTGACTTTGACTTTGACTTTGACTTTGAAGTAAAGGTTTAAGGTAAACAAAAATGTTCAAATACCCATATCAGGTGATTGCATTTAAATATTGTTGGCATTTTGATGATAAACAGACATTTGATTGTCTCTTACTGAATAAAATGTTCATTTGACTTGGAACAGTTCTGATCCGTAGAACATAAAGCAACAGAAGTGATAAATGAGTGAATATAACGGTAAATGTGTTCATATTGTCTGTGTTTCAGTGTTTCCTGCAGATGTTCAGCAGACTCTGCTGATCAGAGTAGATGCTTCTGAGGAATGGAGACCTGATGTGAACCAGCAGGACCCAGAATTCCTCCACATCAAGGAAGAAGAGGAGGAACTCTGGACAAGATTGGAGGGAGATCAGCTCAGTGTGAAGGAGGAGACTGACGCCAGCAGGTTTTCATTCACTGCAGTTCCTCTAAAGAGTGAGGATGATGAAGAGAAGCCTCTGTTCTCACAGCTTCATCAGAAGGACCCACTGTCCCTCCACATCAAGGAGGAAGAGGAAGAACTCTGGACCAGTTTAGTGGGAGATCAGCTCATTGTGAAGGAGACTGACGCCAGCAGGGTTTCATTCACTGCAGTTCATGTGAAGAGTGAGGATGATGAAGAGAAGCCTCTGTTCTCACAGCTTCATCAGCACCAAATGGAGGAAAAAGATTTTCCAACCAGTAGCTCAGCTGACCAGATGAACGTAGAAGCTGGTGGAGAGGACTGTGGAGGAGCAGAAATGAGAAGGAACCCAGGTCTAAATCCTCATGGAGATGTTTCCAGTTCTTCAGAGACTGAAGTCAGTGAGGATGATGAAGTGAACGAGGATGGTAACAATCCTGACTCTCATCTGGAACACTTGTCAGACTCTGGGTCAACAACTGAAGACAGTGACAAAGACTGGAAGGAGAGCAGAGCTCCTGAGTCAGCTGTAAACTCTGTCAACAAATGTTTCAGCTGCTCTGAGTGTGGTAAACAATTTCTGCACAACCAGTCTCTTCAGAGACACTTGACATGTCCTTCAACAGGAAGACGTTCAAGCTGTTTGGGTCATAAGAAAAGTGTAGAAGCACACAGGAAAATCCAAACAGGACCAAAATCATTTAGTTGTGATGAATGTGGTAAAATATTTTACAGAAAAGCACATTTAGAAATACACATGCGAGTCCACACAGGAGAGAAACCCTTTGCATGTGAGTGTTGTGGACAAAGATTTACCGCAAAAAAAAGTGTAGTCTCCCACATGAGAGTTCACACTGGACAGAAACCATTTGTATGTAAGTTTTGTGGACACAGATGTAGCCAGAAAACAAATTTAAACAGACACATGAGAGTCCACACTGGCCAAAAACCATTTGAATGTGAGATTTGTGGACAAAAATTTACCCGGAAGACAAGTTTAAACATTCACACGAGAGCCCACACAGGACAAAAACCATTTGAATGCAATGTTTGTGGACAAAGATATACCAATAAAGGTAGTTTAATCTCGCACATGAGAGTCCACACAGGTCAAAATCCATATGAATGTGAGTTTTGTGAACAAAGGTTTAGGCGGAAGTCCAATTTAAACTTTCACACAAAAGTTCATACTGGACAGAAACTACTTAAATGTGAGCTTTGTGGACAAAGGTTCAGCCATGAGTTAACTTTAAACTTACACATGACTGTCCACACGGGACAGGCACCATTTGAATTTGAGGATTGTTGACAAAGATTTAGTCAATTAGATTTATTTTTTAAACGGTGGCACAGGTGGTTGAGTTGATGTCTCCCAGGGAGAAGGTTGCTGGTTCAAATCCTGGCCTGTGACGTTTCTGGGTGGAGTTTGCATGTTCTCCCTGTGCATGTGTTAGTTTTCTCCGGGTCTTCCAGTTTCTTCCTGCAGACCAGCAACATGCATGTTAGGCTGATTGGTGACTCTAAATTGTCCCTAGGTGTAAGTGAGAGAGTGAATGGTTGTTTGTCTCATTTGTCTCTATCTGTCCCTGTGATGGATTGGAGACCTGTCCAGGGTGTACCCTGCCTCTTGCACAGTGATGGCTGAGCATGGGCAACAGTGACCCCTGCGACCCACAAAGGAAGAAGCAGGTAAAGGTAATTGTCAGGTTTAAACCCCAAACATTATTAAAACACCACACTGTAAAACAGAGAAGACACAAGAGATGAGTACCTTTTTCTTGCAAGGAGAGCGGCTAACCCACTCTGTTTATTTTCTGCTCTCCTTTGCCTTTTATTGAGTTTAGGAATGCCCTGGTTACATTTGTCTCACCGCTAAAGGAGGGGGGAAAAACCGGTTGAGACTGATTCACAAATAGGTACACGTCAACACATAGCTATATGTCAACATATAGGTACACGTCAACATGTTGAACAACATTCTTCCAGATGTAGTGGAAAACAACTGCACTATTTCCACAGCCAGTTTGCTCCAGGGTATGTTGCCGGTCGAACAGGATTCCTGCACACAAACTAATCACAGGCATTAGTGAAAATAAGAACACATGTTGTCTACTTTTAAGAGGGATTAGTTTAAACAATATAAATGTGATAATATGTATTTACAATAAACCCAACATTTCCCTCCTGTTTATCACATTTGCAGGTTCTCCAGTCGCTCAATAACGTCTTCAATAGATTTTCTGCTATGAGGTCATCTACAATAAATGTTTACACTCAGAGGTTAACCCTTAGTTGCCTGGACATTATCATCATCTGAGTCCAGGGCAGAATCAGGTTCAGGAAAGTGGATCTCATAATCAGTTAAATCATCAGTATTTTCATTAACAGGAAGCAGCGTGTACAGCTGCTTTTCCAGGGGAGCAATAGCTGTGTTAATAAGGCGATTAAACATCGTTTTAAAAATGGAATTCAACAACATCCACACAAAATCAGGATTGCTGCAAGCACTGCTATGGAGACAAAGATGGAGGATATGATATGAGGCCACTCCATCTGCCAAAATACTCCCCAAAGGGATCCCACATGGAGGCGTCAACCCCAGAATGGTCTTTCATTTTGACACTAAGTGCACGCAGTCCATTCAAAACTTTGGTCAGGTTGCCATCTGTTGCCGTTTTGTTGGGCACAAGAGTGCAACCTTGTTGACCAAAGATGGCACAAACTCCGCCTCTCTCTCTGCCAAAATCATGTCCACCGCAATGCGGTTCTGGAAAGCCATTTAAAGAGGTAGCTGACAACTGCTCATGTACCGCCTCAAATCCAGCCACAGTGTAGTTGCTCAATCTCTGAATGTTGTAGTGGATGCAATTGATTGACCAGTAGTGTTCTGAGGCAGTCTGTCAAAGTCTCTCATCCCCACACCACCACCAGATGTCACTGCAAGATTGTGGTTTAAATTTACTTTTAACTGTGATAACTGTTTCACAAACATTTCTGACCCTTAAAAAATATAAGTGCTCTCCCTTTTAACAAAATTTATTTGTATATTTACAGGCAATGTATTTTTATTAGCCCTATACATAAAAAGCAAAAATGCTATAATCAACCAAGTCATAGAACTTCAATATCTTTAGTTTCTGAAACAACATGTTTGATGGATATCTATAATTTTATTTTATTTTTATTTTTATTTTCTATCAATGATGACACCCAGGAACTTTACCTCACTAACTCTATGAATCTCAATTCCATCTACTGTAAATGGTGCATCAACATTCCTTTTACTATTACTGAATATCATGTAAAATGTTTTTTCCAAATTTAACGATAATTTATTTAGGTGAAACCAATTTTGTATTTTACAAATTCTGTCTGTATCTTTTCCAACAATCGTTCAATGTCATTACCCAAACAAAAATGTTGTGTCATCGACAAATAAAACACATTTAAGGAGTTCTGACACATCTACCAAGTCATTCACATATAGATTAAATAACTTGGGTCCAAGTACAGAACCCTGCGGCGCTCCACATGTAATGTTACAAAGTTCAGATCTGACATCATTTATTTGAACAAATTGTTTTCTTTCTTTCAAGTAACTATTAACCCATTGTAATGCTGGCCCTCTAATACCATACCTATACAGCTTTTCAGGAAGAATTTTGTGGTCAATAGTATCAAATGCCTTCTTTAGATCAACATAAATACTAACGCAACTCTTTTTCTGGTCAACAGCAGTTGTTATTTGTTCCATTAATTCAATAAGAGCCATTGATGTTGAAGTATTAGATCTAAATCCATATTGACTGTTACTTAATACATTCTGTTTAATGATAAATCCGTCCAATCTAGTTGCAAATAACTTCTCCAAATTTTGGAAAACTGTGGTAACAACGATATTGGTCTATTAACACGCATTTTTACCAATAAGATTAGAAATGCTACGGCTGTTAAACCTTTATTTTGGTCTGTGGTCCTCATAATGCTGAAACTAGGTTTTCTTCCTAGTAGCTCACAGAGTTGTGGACAATCTTCACCGATTTGAGATGACTGTATACTATAAATACAGCCCCCTTTGTACAACGGGCTCCCTCTGTGAGCTGAATGAAGAATTCCTAATTTCAGTTCTAATTTCCTATTTTATTTAAACTGTATACCAAATTATGAGGATCACAAAACACAAAAGTACAGTTTAGGCGAAGTTTAGGCAAAAGTAGCTAATAAAAAGTCTATTTTAGTCATTTTTGCTCTCAGCAATCAGTTTATTCATCCTTGTTTTGAATCATAAGTTTGCAATGGTTTAAGTGGACCCACACAAAAATTTTTTGAATAAGAGTTGAATCCATAAGTTGTGTATAGTTTTTCCACTAATCCTATACATCCCTCCTGTTGAGACATGAGTCTTCCATGGCTCAATATTGCTGCGCATTTATAGAGATTTTTTGGTAGGATTGGTTTGTTTTCAGGACAAGTGAAAAGACCATCTGTTTGTTTGGTTCCTTTTGAGAGCCACATTTTTTGTTCATTTAGAGGTGCTTGTTGCTGCATTTCTTCCTGTTTACTGCTTGCAAATCTTGCACCACCCTCCAGTCGGAAGAGGGTGGGGCCTTTTTTACTGGAAAAATAGGCGTGTTACAAGGTGAGTCATAGCATTCCACAAGCACTCCTGCTTTTAATAAATCTTTTATCACTGGACTCTGTGTCATCAAACGGGTTTATTCACTAAACTCTTGGTCATGTGTTCATTCAGTTTGCACTACTTCTCATATTTGCACTAATGTTTGTATTACATTACTGCCTATAGTCATACTACTGTTTACATTCACTGTTTACATTTATTACTACTGCTTTACATTTACACCACTTTTATCTACACCACTGCAGATACATATACAGCATTCTCTGACTACCCTTATCTAAGGATGCCAAATGTGCCTTATGTGCCTCACTGCATATGTCACTTTGCCTCTATACCAACATCAACTACCTCATACATATACTGTGTACATTAACTTATATGCTGCTGTGCCACTCTTTGCAAATGTCAATGCTAGAAACTTCAGTTTATTTTATAGATTTACGTTTTTATACTTTTCATACTACTATGCAAAAACTCAGGACAGTATTACACTTTTATTATTTCATTTTATGCTTATGTGTTCCATAAATTCCATGATAGCCATTGACATAGTTTTGTTTTCTAAATCCATATTGACTCTCACTCAAGATATTTTGTTTTTCAATGAATTCATCTAATCTTAGCACAAATAATTTTTCTAAAATCTTCGAAAACTGTGGCAATAGGGATATTGTTCTATAGTTGTTGAATATACCTTTATCACCATCTTTAAAGAGAGATACTATTTTAGCAGTTTTCATATTTTCTGGAAATGTTCCTGTCGAAAATTATAAGTTACATATATATGTAAATGGCTTAACGATATGACTCATGATATTCTTCACAAGCTTCATGTCCATATCAACCCAGCCTTTGGATCTCTTGTCTGAAAAAGTTTTAACCACATTCATTAATTCTTCTTTGTCGATTTTCTTAAGAAAAATACTATTTATACAGTTAATAATTGAGTGGTTCACTGTATCATTTACCTTAGGTATTGTATCTGCAAGGACTGATCCAACATTCACAAAGTATTGATTACATCCGTTTGCAATTTCAATGTCGTCATGAATTTCATCATTATCCTTTACAAAATGTTTTGAAATACCCATCTTTGACCTATGGTTCTTCAAAACATCATTCATCACTCGCCATGTAGCTTTCATATTTTCGATATTTCGATAGGATTTTACAACTTTTCACTGACGTTTTTCTCTTTCTGTTCGGGTTGAAGCGGCTGCTTCAACAACGCGCCCGGACAGAAAAGGCTGTGACACAAAACGTGCGTGGTGACGTCGTTGTTACGCAGCGCTCACTCCAGCAGCGGACGTTAGCGGTTGCAGGCTAAAAGTTAAGCTAGTCTCCAAAGTGCGTTAAGTTTTCGCTTCAAAACGGGTCAAATGAGTGCTCATGACCGTCAGAATGTGACTGAACAAAGTTTCACAAGCGAAGAGAAAGCAGACGACATCACTGATGAGAGGAAAGACTAACGTAGTTCGGTTTTGTTAAACTGCAGGCTTCTTCTGCAGCGAGTCCCACTCGGTTTCTTTATTTTTCAAAACGTGACGGACAGTCGTTCTAACTAGCTGTGGAAACATCTAACTTGTTTAATCTGAAGAGTTTCCACTCGATAGAATATGATGAGAGTCAGAAGATGAAGAATAAAGTTTGAGCCAACGTTTCCCTGAAACTACGACGTAAACAAACAGCCCCAGCGCTGCATGTTTTTTATTTATTTATTGAAAACAAAACGGATTCATCAGAATAAAAAGAAAGAAAAACACTGAATGAAAGGGAACAAAATGTAATTGAATATTTGGGGGTAATATTCTCTTTCTTGTCCTATACATGACCTGTAAAATACTACGCTCAACCAAATCATAACATTTTAATAATTTCAATTGATGAAATAATATTTTTGTTGGGTGACCATAGCACTTCCTAATAATAATTCTTACAGCTTTTTTTGCAAAACAAAAATAGGATTTGTAAAAGCTTTGCACGCCTTTCCCCAAACCCCAACACAACAGACCAAATACGGAACAACCATTACATCACACAACATATTCAAAAATCTGTCACTCAAAAACTATTCCACTTTATATAATAATATAATCGATTTCGCCATTTTTCTCCCATCTGTGGTTGTGGTCGGATCCAGTCTTGAAGAGCACGCTCACCATTCCACACAACTAAATTCCAAAATTCTTTTCAGTCAACACACTCCTCAGCCAAGCCCCTCTGAAATATCAATCTCATGTCATCTCTACAAATCAATCCTGCCTGGAGACATAAAACCAGTTTGTGATTTGTTTCTCAACTGAGAACTGAAAAACTCAAAATACCAGTTTTTTTTAACTCAAGACAGTGGCAACAAGCATTTAGTTAAAATCTATTCTTCCAAGCTGAAGTTGTACAAAGAGCTATCTGGATACCATTTGTTGGCTAGCTGGGTGTGTCTGTAGAGTTTGTCTGGTCAGTTAATTGTTTAACAAGATAGATTTTCAGGTGCGGTTGTGGCTGCATGTGACTGACCGGTCTGTTGTTTTATTTTACAAAAGGCCTCCTCAGAAACTTGTTTCCAAGCGGTTAGCTAACACACTTTCATCTAAAAACACATAAGTGCAGTATTGTATTGTATGTTTACAAATTTACTGCTCGTTCGCCAGCTCATAAGTAAGAGCGCTCGTAAGTCGGGGACTACCTGTACGAATCTCCAAGATTAGTAACAAACTTGAGTACAACAAATATGCTTTGCTCTTTAAAAATGTTTACAAAGAAAAGATTGCAGGAAAACATTTTATAAAAATGCATCAAATATGAAATGTTTCTTAAAAAGTTGTGTGTGTACCGGTAGTCAAATTAAGAGTTTAGAGCTTAGCCATCTGTGAAAAATAAAACTGAAGCATACGCTTTGCTATATTTGGATCAGGGGACGCCAAAATTAAAAGAATGTCAAAATTTTGTTTTCGAACAGAATCTTGAGAAAGCGCTCTAGCTTCATTTAAAGAACGGTTCAAAATTGATAAAAGCACAAGCTTAATTACACGTTCAAGTCAAATAAATAAATTCACAAATAAAACTGCCAAGCCAGAGCAGCCGACACCTGCTGATGATACCTTTGTCTGATGGTACGTACTGACCAAACGCGTTTTCAACGGCAAAAAGGCTCGTCACGCACGCAAGTGGACGCACTGGACCCAGTTGTGTCCTGACCAGAACGAGAAGCTGCGGCGGCGGGGGGTGTGGGAGGAGCTTACCAGTACAACGAGTTCCTCACTGCACTCTGCCAGTCTCTGTAGAGAGCAGACTTGACTGGTCGTGAAGGAGTTGTCGCGAACACACAGATTTCTCTTCCATAGTCCATGACTCCGCGGGTTTTTTCTGTGTCCCAATACGTCACATAGTGCGCGCGCCCCCTCGTTTCCGCGTCCCCCTCTCTCCTCCCCCCCGACTCTCCCTGATCAACCAGAGTTGAACGGCGTTTGAACGTTTGAACGGCGAAAACGTTCAGCAATGTTCAACGCGTGCTTGGAGGCTGACGCGGGTTCACGTGCACGGAAAACGCTTTTCCAGCACGCTCAACACGCACGTCACGTGACGCGCGACGCCAAGACGTGGCTGGAGGTGCGTCCCCCATTGACTTTGCATGTAAACTGGACGTTCCTGCCGTTGAAAACGCGTTTGGTCAGGACGTACCATCACTGTTAGTGGAGTAAAGCTACATTATTACAAATATACATTTACTCTCTCAGAAAAGCTTGATATTAACTTGACATCTATATTCTACACAAGGTGTCTGCTACATAAAAGACTCTTTAACCAAGCCAAAGAAATATATCCATATTTATCTGTCCATGTACATATTTTCATATATATAGTTACTCTCTCAGTTTAGTTCTTTGTTCTTCATGTCTATAATTACCATCATTCACACTGATTTCACCATTAACCGCTTTCCTTAACAGGTAATTATAATCAGTGGTGTCAAAAGTATTCACATTCATTACAGTACTCAAGTAGAAGTATAGATACTGGGATTTAAAAATACTTCTGTAGAAGTAGAAGTATCAACTCTAGCTTTTTACTCGAGTAAAATAAAAAGTACTGGTTTCAAAACTACTTAAAAGTATAAAAGTAAAAGTAGCGTAAGAAAAAGCAACAACAAAGACAAATGCTTACGCCGCACCACACATACTATTGTATAAAACCTCACCTCCCCCATTTTTTAGACTATTATATTGTTAATGTTGAAAAACTAGGGGTGCACTAAGCTACCTGTCTTAACTGCATATATGCCCATTGAAAATAGACACATTTAAATGCAAATTTAAATATATTAAAATAACCATATAGGGGTATTACAGTATTGAGCATAACCATATGTTTCATGGAGTCACAATGTGACTGTAATTACTCTTCCTGGCCGCCATTGAGGCGCTGTGACTCTTAAGGCCGCGTTGACTACCGCTAATTCCGTCAGCTTGAAAACGAAGACGGTGAAAAATCAACTTTTGGGATGAGTTTTAGCCTGGATGTGACAATCACTTAAACAAACGTTCTGTTAAGAAAATAATCGATGTGTTTAAAATGTTTAGAAAAGGTTCTGTGAACTTTTCGATATTAAATGCACCGGACTTTTTCCTTTTTTTTTTCTATCTGGCTGACGTCACTACGTCGATGTGTCGTTTGTGTTGCATTTAGGGACGTGCGTGCAGTCGGACGTTTGTGTTCTCCCGAAGTCTAAACGCTCTAAAACCCCTTTAAATATCTCAAAACACCGCGGTTAAACAGTTTCTGACGATATTTCATGCATAGAACGAACAAGTTGGACAATTTGTCAGTATTGTGCTAACAAAACTGAAATTTGACGACCAGCACCGCGTGTCACGTGATCGCTTTGAATCGATCACAGCACATAAACAGACGCCATGAACGTAGCGTAACCTTATCACAAATGTAGATTCTTTTTCAACTCATAAGACGCTTAAATGCACCCCAGAAATTCTGTAAACGTATCGTTTCACATCCGAACAGTTATACCAAGCTGCGCCCAGTAAAAATAGCTCAATAAATGTCGCCCACACGGACTTTTCCCGTATTTAGCAACACGTCAGAGCTAATGGACCGAGTCAGAACGTCGATCCGACAGCTTCAAACACTAATATTCCTGCTTAAAATGTAACGAAACTTTTAGGTTACCTCAATACGGCAAAATGAAAGAAAAGTAACGAGGCTATTTTTAAAAGTAAGGAGTAGAAAGTACCAGTAATTGCGTGAAAATGTAAGAAGTAGAAGTATAAATTAGGCTGAAAAATAATTACTTCACTAAAGTATAGATAACTAAATTTGCATTTAAGTAAAGTAACGAAGTATTTATACTTAGTTACTTGACACCTCTGGTTATAATAACCAGACATGTCATCTTCTTTCTTAGAAAAATATACATTTCTTTTCTCTTCTTTCTCTCTCTCTCTCTCTCTCTCTCTCTCTCTCTCTCTCTCTCTCTCTCTCTCTCTCTCTCTCTCTCTCTCTCTCTCTCTCTCTCTCTCTCTCTCTTCTCTCTTCTCTATCTCTATCTCTCTCTCTCTCTCTCTCTCTCTCTTCAGCTTTTTCCTCTTCCTCATACCTTCTTCTCTTTTTTTTTTTTTCTGCAACTTGCATCCATAATTCTGTATGGGGGTAGCCTTCATTATTCATTTTGTTAGGTTTATCTTTGGTCTTTGTCTTTATTTTAGTTTGAAGTTCTCTTATGTTTTTATTTTTTTATCTCTCATCTATATTATATTATATAATTATATATTATACTATATTAAATCTCTTATCTCTCTTATCTCTTATAGTTAATCTACCATCAAAGTCGTGTTCTTTTATCCATAGGGGTAGGTGTTGTATGCTTGCAGGGTCTGTTTTATTTATTTATTTATTTATTTATTTATTTTTATTATTATCTTCCAGTCTTTACATGTTAAACTGTCTATGCATTTTTGAGCATTTTTACTCTGTTCCTTACCCATTTTGAACTAGATTTGGATCCAGTAGGGGGTTTCACATAGGGTGACTAATACTGGATTTGTTAAGTAACAGGACAGTGATAAAAGATCCTTATGGCAAGAATCACTTCAACTCAAATGAGTGGATTCTTCTTAGCCTCTGACACCAAAAGGTTTCACTGTTTGTTTCCTGTTATTTTGGTATGAAACAAAAGAACCAAGCGGTACTTTTATTTCCTTTTCACACTCACAAACACATGCATACATTTTTAGCGCTTCTTTTTATTCCTATTTATCTTAAAGTAGAGGGCTCCGCCGCCCTACACAGAGTTTAATTGACTGTTTTTTTAGTTGTTCATCTAAATCAAAGGAGTCTGCCCTCCTGCGGAGTTTAACTACTTCTTTTTACCTGATAGAGTCTAGAATTGTCAGGGTTTGTTTTATTCCTATTTATCTTAAAGTAGAGGGCTCCGTCGCCCTACACAGAATTTAATTGACTGTTTTTAGTTGTTTATCTAAGTCAACGGAGTCTGCCCTCCTACGGAATTTAACTACTTCTTTTTTACCTGATCAGGGTTTGTTTTACTCAGCTTTCACACTTCACTCATTTTAAAATAAAACGATACTCACTCCACTCTGTGTCACGTCTCTCCTGGACTCCGTCAACCGTCGGACCCCAGTCAGTGAGGAGGACTCCAGTCCCGGAAAGGGTATCAATACTGTGGCCACAGATTTTGCCTGTAACCTACTCACCCACTGGGATCGTCAGGTATCTTGGAATCCGGCTCGAAGGACCAATTTAATGTCAGGTTTAAACCCCAAACATTATTAAAACACCACACTGTAAAACAGAGAAGACACAAGAGATGAGTACCTTTTTCTTGCAAGGAGAGCGGCTAACCCACTCTGTTTATTTTCTGCTCTCCTTTGCCTTTTATTGAGTTTAGGAATGCCCTGGTTACATTTGTCTCACCGCTAAAGGAGGGGGGAAAAACCGGTTGAGACTGATTCACAAATAGGTACACGTCAACACATAGCTATATGTCAACATATAGGTACACGTCAACATGTTGAACAACATTCTTCCAGATGTAGTGGAAAACAACTGCACTATTTCCACAGCCAGTTTGCTCCAGGGTATGTTGCCGGTCGAACAGGATTCCTGCACACAAACTAATCACAGGCATTAGTGAAAATAAGAACACATGTTGTCTACTTTTAAGAGGGATTAGTTTAAACAATATAAATGTGATAATATGTATTTACAATAAACCCAACAGTAATGTATGGATGGATGGTGTTTCTAGTCTCTTGTTTCTCTTCAAGTTCAAAATACCTTTTAAATTCATGCCCATTTGCTGTCAAACTTTAGGCATTATAGTATTTTCTTATACAGGTAGTCCTCGACCTACGATGACCCCGACTTACGACTATGTATCTCATTATTTAAAAAAAAAAAACTTTTTAAAATAAATAAATAGATGTACAGTACTGTACAGTTAGCAAGCACTTAGCCTATCCTAACACAGTTAAGGAGTGAGCTGAATTGTCTCCCTCCTCCCTAGCAGGGAGCTAGCTCCCTTTATGTGAAAGGGAGACAATTCAACTCACTCCTTCATCTTTAAAAACTGTGTTATATTACATCCCCCATATGTGTTGGCCTAAATGTTACAGCACTTTTCTTGGGCTTCTCCTATTCCTCAAATGTATGTTGTTCTCCACACTTTGGACAGCTCTGCTTCTTTATATATTTTGCTGTTTCGTGTCCATAATGTTTACATAAAAAACCAGAAGGTGTGCATTTCCAGTAGAGCTGTGATTTTTGGCTCGAGTCATAATTATGTGCTTGATGGGCGGACGGGTCGGGCTCAGGCTTTTGATGCGGTTTTAACGTTCAGGTTCGACCGGCCTTTTGAGAAAGGTTAAAAAATGTCCATCAGCTGCGTTTGCTGACTGTCATAACCCACTGACTCTTGTTGACAATAAGTCTCATATCTTCCTTTCTTTGAAATACATTTTTAAAACTATCATGTCAAACTGATTTGCTTACAAAAGGAGTAAATGCTTAAGAAGAAAAAAAAGGTTTTGTTTCAAGTTCGGGCCTTTAATTACAGTTAAATGGTCCGATTGGGTCCGGTGTCTGAAAAAATGATACAGGCTCAGGCCGGGTATGATTTTTTTTTAGGCCTGAATGTAACTCTAAATTTCCACCACCAACTTGTATGAAGTGTGGGTCAGAACCTCTATAATGGTCCACATTTATCTATACGGTACACATAATTTGATCTTATAAATACTATTCAAATTTGGTGTGTCTTATTTGTTGAGTCTAGTAAAACATTAAGTATGAATTTGTTTCATTTAGTCACAGAAAATTGAAGAAATTTTTTTCCAACCTTTATTTACAGTATACAGGTGAATCCCATTGAGCCTCGGGAACTCATTTATAAGAGAGAAATTTAACAAAGAGTGATGACAAGAGTGGATAACAACGGCAACAATAAACAGTAATTAAAGAGGCATACAAATTTACAGATTTTAAATTAAAATAAAATGGCAACCAAAAGGACAGTCAAAAGGAAAAAGTAGCAAAAAAACCAAAACAGCTTGATTATAAGGCGGTGTAGAAAATGGAAAAACATGAACAGAAGATGGAAGATATTTAAGAAAAAAATCATATTTAAGAAACATATCACTGGATGAGGTAAATGTGCTTTTTATTTGTCCAGTCTAGTGAAAAAATTCAGTGTTTAGTTTTGTTCAGAGTTTCATATAACATGTAGGCTGTTTTGTTTTGTGTTTCTTATGGCATTTGTTCGGTAATTGACGGTCCCTAAGAGAATCACTGTGATGAGAATGAGGGAGCCATAGTTGCCAAGTCCGCTCATTATACGCGACTTTGGGCTTGTTTTTTCTAAAGTCGTGTATAAGTTTTGTAAGTCACGGGTTGCTGTTTTGGGCTTTTTTAATGTTAAGTCACTTTTGGGCTTGTTTTTCTGTCCGAGTGAAAGTAAAATACGAGTGGTAGGTAGTTTGTCCCTTCACGCCCCCCTTCCGCGGATGTTATGTCCAGGCAGATGTCATGTTCAGGTGCGGTTGGCGCCATGCGACAGGCTGATGTTTTTCAGCAGTAAAAACAATATTAGTGCAAGTTATGACAATTATCAGAGCTTGAGCAGAATACTGACGACTTATTGTAAGTTTCCTTGCTCTGATGAGAAGGATAAAGATTGGTGTGGGGGAGTGGTGGCACAGATGTTAAGAGACGGTGGGCCTGTGATCGGAAGATCGCCGGTTCAAGCCCCGGTACCGACAACATCAAAAAATGGGGGTGGAAAAAGGTGAAACACCCACACCTGCCTCCACCCTCATTCGCCCCACTCTGGGCCCCTGAGCAAGGCCCTTAACCCCCACCATCTGCTCCCTAACAGGTCTCTCTTGAAAATGAGTTCTTGTGGCTCAATGAGACTACCTATATAAATAAAGAGTAAATGAAATGGAAAAAATTGTGTATTTTTGTATGTAACGCTTACACTGTTTCTTACATCATTATGAAGGTGTGTCACAACGAATGTTGCAGTAAGAAATCTCCAGTAACGCGGGTAGTGAGCTGCGTCATCTGTTGTAAGTGTTGCTTCATGCTAATGTGCTGCTTATCTGTATATTCATTCAACCTTTATTTAGGCTGGTTAATCTCATTGAGCCTCGAGGACTCATTTACAAGAGAGACCTGTCTACAAACAAAGAATGATGACAACAGCAACAGTAGAATTTCCTTGGACAATCAAAAATAGACAATCATAAGAGATAAATACAGGTTTTTTTTAACAAGTTAAAACAAAGATATCAAAGTAGCAAAACAGACAGATTATAAGGCAGATGTAAAAAAATCAATATATATGTTACGTGTAAAATGTACATACTCCTGAACTAATTTTAAGGTTTATTCTTTGTGTTTATAGTTCTCACAGTGGCAAAAGTTGTCTGGCAATGAGAATAAAGTTAAAGTAATGATCGTTCAACTAAATAAAGACATCAGTTATCAAGAGCTCGTCCATCAAGAGTTACAAGAGGGAGCAACACAGCCCAGAGTGACGAGACCACGATAAACTCCAGTAAGTGGGGAAATTATGGAAAAAAGTATACCGTAATAAAGAATGGGAGAAAGGGCGCACTCAAAGAATGGATCCAACCTCAGATGGGAGATGCGTCAAAGGCACTCTAGATTTTGCAATTGTGAAATACGTGCTCACCATGCTGATTTAATTCAACATGCCAATACTGAGAAGAAGCACAAAAAAAATGTGCACCCTTCTCTTCTATGAGATTTCAATGCCCCAAAACAACGTGACAAAACAAAGAAATGAGCTAAAAATAGCAATGTACACACCAATCAGTGAGTAAGAGTCCCAGAGGCTTAATGGGCTTAATTTGTATAAATAACGGTTGAATTAATGTTACATATGCAAAATGTATTTTTATTTTTTAGAGCATAAAAGTATGTTATTCAAAGTGTTTAGCATAATTTTGCTGTTTATGTGTAATGCCATAATAAATGTATGTTTATACTGTTTAAAACTGCCTCTGTTTTACACAATATGGTGGGTTGCCAGTTGGGCTTGTTTTCATAGAGATCGTTGTTTGTTTTAGGCTTGTTTTCATGGAGTTGATTGCTTGTTTCTATGGCGAGATCTGGCAACAATGAGATCATCTGCCAACAGCGGCCCGTGGGTGAAACTGCACGAAGACACCGGTGAGTCCACGGAGCGAATGTGTGTTGAAGATCCAACCTAGAAGTAACTTCACCGAGGTGTAAAACCATGGAGACAGCGGGTCCAACAGACTGGAGGAAGCTGTGGAGAAATATCGGGTCTTTTTGAAGGAATAATCTCATTCCTTTTGGAGACAAAATGAGTTCAGGTTTGTTTTTTCATTCTACATCAGACGATGTTAGCTAGCTGTGGTTTCTAGGTAGTTGCTTGATTTAACTTCTTAACAAGAACTTGTAAATATCTTGTCCGTGTTTGTAGCTTAGCATGCTAACAGAAGCTAGCGCTACGGTGGTAAATATGTAAACTACCGCAGTGAAGTTATTTTCATATTGGACGTTGGATATTCGAGCTCCGTGCCTTCAGCGGTGCGTTGCTCTCGTCAGTCCGCTTCATGGAGTCTGATTTCGGCAGCCGCGCTGAGTCTGCCCCCATTCAGAGACGTCATGGTTCACTTAGGGACCGTCAACAAATTTTCGACCGCGTCACTCTTCAGAAACATAAAATAATATATTTTACACGATTTGACCCACCCACAATTAGTGTTTATTAAAAAGTGTTTACAGCTGTTTATTTCTCAATTTTTATGCATTTTGTATTTTTTCACAATTTAATATTTAATAAATCACAGTTTTTGGTTAATACCATTCAGGTCTTTTGAGCCACCCACACAAATCTTACATCAAACTACTCTCCAAGACCAGGCTTATGAGGCACAGCTGTTAATTTATCAATTTTTATGCATTTTGGAATTTTTCACAATTTATCAATTCATAAATCACTGTTTTTGCTCAATACCGTTCAGGTCTTATGAGCCACTCACACAAAACTTACATCAAACTACTCCTCAAGACCAGGCCTATGAGGCACAGCTTTTTATTTTTAATTTTTATGCATTTTGTAATTTTTAGAAATTTATTAATTCATAAATCACTGTTTTTGCTCAATACCGTTCAGGTCTTTAGAGCCACCCACACAAAACTTACATCAAACTACTCTCTAAGAACAGGCCTATGAGGCACAGCTTTTTATTTTTCATTTTTATGCATTTTGTAAATTTTGATAATTGAATATTTCATAAATCACTGTTTTTGCTCAATACCATTCAGGTCTTATGAGCCACCCACACAAAACTTACATCAAACAACTCTCCAAGACCAGGCCTATGAGGCACAGCTGTTTATTTATCATTTTTATGCATTTTGTAATTTTTCACAATTTAATTTTCATAAATCTGTGGGTTTTTCCTCAATAGCAAAAAAGTCATGTGACCTGTTGACTCAAAAACACTTTGAAATAATTTTACTAGTCTCTATAGTTGAGGCACAGTCTTTTGTTTTCTATTTTAAGTCATTGTACATTTTTTAACCATTAAAATGGTCAAAAATGAGTGTTTTTCTTCAATAGCTTCCAGGCCATGTGACCTGTTGACCCAAAAACACTTTAAAATAATTATACTAGTCTCTATAGTTGAGGCACAGTCTTTTGTTTTCTATTTTAAGTCATTGTACATTTTTTAACCATTAAAATGGTCAAAAATGAGCGTTCTTCTTCAATAGCTTCCAAGACATGTGACCTGTTGACCCAAAAACACTTTAAAATAATTATACTAGTCTCTATAGTTGAGGCACAGTCTTTTGTTTTCTATTTTAAGTCATTGTACATTTTTTAACAATTAAAATGGTCAAAAATGAGCGTTCTTCTTCAATAGCTTCCAAGACATGTGACCTGTTGACCCAAAAACACTTTAAAATAATTATACTAGTCTCTATAGTTGAGGCACAGTCTTTTGTTTTCTATTTTAAGTCATTGTACATTTTTTAACCATTAAAATGGTCAAAAATGAGCGTTCTTCTTCAATAGCTTCCAAGACATGTGACCTGTTGACCCAAAAACACTTTAAAATAATTATACTAGTCTCTATAGTTGAGGCACAGTCTTTTGTTTTCTATTTTAAGTCATTGTACATTTTTTAACCATTAAAATGGTCAAAAATGAGCGTTCTTCTTCAATAGCTTCCAAGACATGTGACCTGTTGACCCAAAAACACTTTAAAATAATTATACTAGTCTCTATAGTTGAGGCACAGTCTTTTGTTTTCTATTTTAAGTCATTGTACATTTTTTAACAATTAAAATGGTCAAAAATGAGCGTTCTTCTTCAATAGCTTCCAAGACATGTGACCTGTTGACCCAAAAACACTTTAAAATAATTATACTAGTCTCTATAGTTGAGGCACAGTCTTTTGTTTTCTATTTTAAGTCATTGTACATTTTTTAACCATTAAAATGGTCAAAAATGAGCGTTCTTCTTCAATAGCTTCCAAGACATGTGACCTGTTGACCCAAAAACACTTTAAAATAATTATACTAGTCTCTATAGTTGAGGCACAGTCTTTTGTTTTCTATTTTAAGTCATTGTACATTTTTTAACAATTAAAATGGTCAAAAATGAGCGTTCTTCTTCAATAGCTTCCAAGACATGTGACCTGTTGACCCAAAAACACTTTAAAATAATTATACTAGTCTCTATAGTTGAGGCACAGTCTTTTGTTTTCTATTTTAAGTCATTGTACATTTTTTAACCATTAAAATGGTCAAAAATGAGCGTTCTTCTTCAATAGCTTCCAAGACATGTGACCTGTTGACCCAAAAACACTTTAAAATAATTATACTAGTCTCTATAGTTGAGGCACAGTCTTTTGTTTTCTATTTTAAGTCATTGTACATTTTTTAACCATTAAAATGGTCAAAAATGAGCGTTCTTCTTCAATAGCTTCCAAGACATGTGACCTGTTGACCCAAAAACACTTTAAAATAATTATACTAGTCTCTATAGTTGAGGCACAGTCTTTTGTTTTCTATTTTAAGTCATTGTACATTTTTTAACCATTAAAATGGTCAAAAATGAGCGTTCTTCTTCAATAGCTTCCAAGACATGTGACCTGTTGACCCAAAAACACTTTAAAATAATTATACTAGTCTCTATAGTTGAGGCACAGTCTTTTGTTTTCTATTTTAAGTCATTGTACATTTTTTAACCATTAAAATGGTCAAAAATGAGCGTTCTTCTTCAATAGCTTCCAAGACATGTGACCTGTTGACCCAAAAACACTTTAAAATAATTATACTAGTCTCTATAGTTGAGGCACAGTCTTTTGTTTTCTATTTTAAGTCATTGTACATTTTTTAACAATTAAAATGGTCAAAAATGAGCGTTCTTCTTCAATAGCTTCCAAGACATGTGACCTGTTGACCCAAAAACACTTTAAAATAATTATACTAGTCTCTATAGTTGAGGCACAGTCTTTTGTTTTCTATTTTAAGTCATTGTACATTTTTTAACCATTAAAATGGTCAAAAATGAGCGTTCTTCTTCAATAGCTTCCAAGACATGTGACCTGTTGACCCAAAAACACTTTAAAATAATTATACTAGTCTCTATAGTTGAGGCACAGTCTTTTGTTTTCTATTTTAAGTCATTGTACATTTTTTAACCATTAAAATGGTCAAAAATGAGCGTTCTTCTTCAATAGCTTCCAAGACATGTGACCTGTTGACCCAAAAACACTTTGAAATAATTATACTAGTCTCTATAGTTGAGGCACAGTCTTTTGTTTTCTATTTTAAGTCATTGTACATTTTTTAACCATTAAAATGGTCAAAAATGAGCGTTCTTCTTCAATAGCTTCCAAGACATGTGACCTGTTGACCCAAAAACACTTTTAAATAATTATACTAGTCTCTATAGTTGAGGCACAGTCTTTTGTTTTCTATTTTAAGTCATTGTCCATTTTTCAACCATTAAAATGGTCAAAAATGAGCGTTCTTCTTCAATCCACCTCTTTCGCCAAAAGCTCATGTAGGCCGCCATGACAGTCCGGTGCCGCCCCCTCCCGGTAGTAAACTTCCGCCGGAAGTCCTGTAGTGTTTGGTTTGCTGTGAAAAACAAGCTGGGACACCAGTTTATTTTCTCTCGTTTTTTAAATTTTTGGGGTTGTTTCTTGCTGGGTTAGAGGGTGTTACAGCCAGGTATACGTTTGAGCAACGCGCTGTTGTAAACGTGAAGGATCTATGTCCATCGGAGGAGCTGACAGCTGCTCCTTCCTCTGTCTGTGTCTGGCTCTGAGCTGCTGTCGAAGACGTCGCGCTCCGATCAACTTTAGTTCGGTAAACAAAATATTCTATATAAATCATTTTGTGAAACCATGTCAGAACAATATCGGAGTATAACCGTCTGTTTAGTAGCTGTTTTTTTTTTTCATGATTTAGCGTCTGTACTGCTGTGATAATGCTGTGGTTAGCTTAGCATGTAGCTACTTTAAAGGCTAACTTCCAGACGGTAACACTCACAACAAAGTGCTGGTTCTTGAGCCTGGACTTTTTTTTGGGGCTGTGTTATTTTAGTTAAACTGTTATTTAGCTGGTTAGATATGATTGAGACAGTTTACACATCTTTTTTCAAAGACAGACCGTGTCAACAATGACTAGGCCTCAAAACCTGACCCGTCATTAAACCAGAGTTATTAAAGCACATTTAAAATAATGATGTAAATTAAAGAGGAGAAAAGTGCACATGAAGCTACATTTGTACTAAAATGTGAGTAAATAAAGAATTTACTTAACAAATCTGTCATTAAATAATATAACTCTGTGTTGCACACGTGTTTATACAGTATTATTTATATTTATTTATATTATTTAATGACAGATCTGTTAAGTAAATGCTTTATTTACTCATTTTAGTACTAATACTGTACTGTACACACTGTCTATGACAAGACAAGTTTTCTTTTTCTACTTTACAGAAGACTGAAGCCACGAGATCCATCCAGAGATAAGATCCTACATTAAGTAAATGCTTTATTTACTCATTTTAGTACTAATACTGTACTGTACACACTGTCTATGACAAGACAAGTTTTCTTTTTCTACTTTACAGAAGACTGAAGCCACGAGATCCATCCAGAGATAAGATCCTACATTAAGTAAATGCTTTATTTACTCATTTTAGTACTAATACTGTACTGTACACACTGTCTATGACAAGACAAGTTTTCTTTTTCTACTTTACAGAAGACTGAAGCCACGAGATCCATCCAGAGATAAGATCCTACATTAAGTAAATGCTTTATTTACTCATTTTAGTACTAATACTGTACTGTACACACTGTCTATGACAAGACAAGTTTTCTTTTTCTACTTTACAGAAGATTGAAGCCACGAGATCCATCCAGAGATAAGTTTGTACACCTGGGTCCAGTCTCAGATCTACACCTTGGATTCCTGTGGAGTTGGCTGAAATCGGACAGTTCCACATGAAGAGAAATCTGTTCAGTTTGCTGGTCTCCATCATTGCTTGTTGAATTGGTTTTGATCTTTATTTTGTGCCAATTCATTTTCATTAAGACAACACCACCCACAGTTGTCATATTGTACACTATTCAGTTTCAACTGTTTTAAATGTATAATTATAGCTTTTATTCTGAACTTTGTCAGTCTCCTGGGTGATCAAAACTTATAAGCAAAATGAATGTTTTTTTGCTTTGCACATGTGAATAAAAACACTGGCCTAAGAACAATCGGGACCTTCAGTTTTTATTTATGTGTATTACAATGAGTAGTATGGGTGACATCACAATGAAACTACTTCACATTATTAGACATTGAACAGTGTATTTTAATTATTGAAATAACAACAAAAAGAACAAATGTAAATGAACAGCAGATTTATTTATAGAAGATTTTAACTGGTTTGTTGCTGTGTGTACGACTGCACAAAACTTCTGGACGAAGTCGAGTTTCCATCCATGTCCTGGGAGTCTGCTGGTGATTGAAGATTCTACGACCTGAGAGATTACCTTAACACAGAAATTTTTAGATATGGAGTAAATAATTTCTATGTTTCTCTTTTGTATATAATACACCATGAATGTTTTTGTTGAAAAGCTTATGTAATAGTGTATGTATGAGATCAACTGAAAAATGACTTCTTTTTTTGTTTTATTCAACCACAATGTAACAGGTTCTTCTTTAAATGGCAACACATGGTTTTCTCAAAACAATGTACATATTTCATATTATCTTGTCTTTGAATATTGCAGAAAATATATAACTACTTTATCATCAACTTGTTAATTAAACAGCATGTGTTTCAACTTTGTACATTTCAATTGTGACATTTTCAACAAATTTTATATTAAATGTATGCTTCCATTCACAGCACAGACTTGAACTCTGACTATTAATGTCTGGCTGTGATCTAAATATTCTGATATAAGTGATGTACCTTCCACAGTGTCCAGTCAGCCTGTCCGTGAGCAGTGAGATGAGACGTTATCTGTGCTTCAGCTGTCACTGCTCAGTGACAGCTGAAGCACAGATAACGTCTTATCTTCGCAGCTTCTTAAAACATCCTTGGAATTATCCACCTCTTATGTGCTTCCATTTACGTGAGGTAAAGGAAACTTTTGTGTAAATAAATAAATCGCTAGCAAGTATGTTTCCCCACAAACGTAAACAAGAGCGCGGGACCGCGGGCGGAAGTACACTCCCGGCTTCCGCTATGAATTATGGGTAGTGCCGCGAAAACGAAAATAAGGTGGATAGCTTCCAAGACATGTGACCTGTTGACCCAAAAACACTTTTAAATAATTATAGTCTCTATAGTCGATTCTGTCGTACCTCGCGGACCAAATACACGTGCCTGTCGTAGGTCCGCGTTCCTGCCGTAGGTCGCGGCTATACCGCTAACGGAGCGCCGCACACACATTGAACGGCATGAGAATGAACAAGCGGACATCCTGTGCCATAAACATGCACAGAACTTTATTTACAAACACTTAGATAACACATTATACCACACATTCATCCATAAACACACAAAACCAGTACAGCATGTACAGGTACAGTACTGAAATGTTTTTTTCAGCACAGACAAAGCATACAAAATACAAATCTCTTCCTGAACAGTTCTCAGCCATAATCTGCAAATGAGTTCAACCATGAAACATGAACACTTCTCTTTGAGCAGCAGCTGTTAACATCAAAATGCAGCAAATGATAAGGAACTCTCATGCATTCATCCATGCATCCAGCAGCAGCAAAAACATGTCAACCATGAAACATGAACACTTCTCTTTGAGCAGCAGCTGTCAACATCAAAATGCAGCAAATGATTAGGAAACTCCCATGCATCCATCCATCCAGCAGCAGCTAAAACATGTCAACCAGGAAACATGATCACCTCTCTTAGTGCAGCAGGTGTCAACATCAAAATCCAGCAAATGATAAGGAACTCCCATGCATTCATCCATGCATCCAGCAGCAGCAGCAACATGTCAACCATGAAACATGAACACTTCTCTTTGAGCAGCAGCTGTTAACATGTTGCAACCATCATGTTTTTGAAACCAGTGCAGTCCATGTGGTGTTGGTGTGCAGTCCATGTGCATGAAAAAGTCCATGAACTCTAAAAAAGCTAGAAGCAGCAGAAAAAGGAAACAAGGAAACAAAATGTCCTTACTTTGACTGAAGTGTAGGTAGACACTGATGTTTTTCTCAAGTTCAAACCTGGATCAGATGGAACTGCTTAGCCAGTGCTCAACCATGAATGATGGGAGCATTTTAGGCCAGGTGTGAGCTCAGCGGTGTGGTCCTGATGTGAACAGTTCTGTCCATCAGCAAAGGTGTTTTTTTGTTTGTTTTGGCAGCAGTCATACATGCAGGTGTTGACACAGGTGATGGATGGAGGCAGATGGAAGGACACCAGAGACAGGCAGGACTGATGTCCTGGACGACAGAGGCAGGACAGAGTGGACACACGTCCATCGATGAGGAAAGTCCACGATGTGAGCTGTGAAAACATAACACAAAAATGAACATGAGCACCTACAGGTGGGCCTGTGAACACCTGAAGATGGCAAACATCTTGTCCTAACCTGATTGGTGTGGTGCAATGATGGAGAGGTGCTAGAGGGAGAGAGGCAGGCAGGCAGGACAGAGTGGACACACGTCCATCCATGAGGAAAGTCCACGATGTGAGCTGTGAAAACATAACACAAAAATGAACATGAGCACCTACAGGTGGGCCTGTGAACACCTGAAGATGGCAAACATCTTGTCCTAACCTGATTGGTGTGGTGCAATGATGGAGAGGTGCTAGAGGGAGAGAGGCAGGCAGGCAGGACAGAGTGGACACACGTCCATCCATGAGGCAAGAGCAACAGGTGGAAGTTCACTTCCATAGCCTGGTCCATGAGGCAAGAGCAACAGGTGGAAGTTCACTTCCATAGCCTGGTCCATGAGGCAAGAGCAACAGGTGGTTCTGTATAAACCCACACACAGACGTGAACATCTGCAAAGAATGAAAACACAGACAACAACAACTTCTCCTTACCTGTGTGGTGTGGTGCACATGTGTTGATGGACCAAGGGGGCGTGACGCTTTGGAGGCTGTCGAGAGAGCGGTGATGTTTACAGTAGATGTAGCATAAAACAAAAACTACAGGAAAAAACATTGACATGTCTTTGCTGTACCTTTCACACGATGCTGTGCTGTTATGTGAAGGTGGGCAGGTCAGTGATGGGATCGTGGAGCTGGTGGAGAGGAGGTGGAGGAGGAGGAGGAGCAGCAGGCTGTGAACAGAAGCAGATACAAATTGATTAACAGATGAAGTTATTAACGTGACACAACTCTGAAAAATAAAAATAACAATTCATCACCTGGAGGGAGGGAGAGGGGAGGCGTCTTTTACTGGAGGAGGCTGAGTTGTCCATGGAGTCATCCTGGCTTGCTGCAGGAGGACTGGCTGGTGTTGGATCTTCTGGTGCACCAGCAGATCCTGGAGGAAGAGGAGCTGCAGAGACGGTGACAAACCTTAACATGCTGCTCTGCACAGCCTCTTGCTTCTTCTCGTCCAGGATCTGCTGATAACACGCAAGCCCGCCCAAGATGACTCTTCGAGCCCTCTCAAACCTCTCCCCATCTTCGTCCTGCTTCTCTAACCGGGCCAAGCCGCTGTGGAACTCTTTGAAAGCCAATGCCAACTCCTGCCGGCTGAAGGTCTTGGGTGGGTTAGGGTCGGCCTGCTCCCCTTCCTCAGCCGGGATGTGCCTGTCGAGGAGAATGAGGTCGTCCACTGACAGCTCCTCTCCTTCTGTACCCAGAAGCTCTTGGACATCATCCACGTCCATCTCGAGGTCCAGTGACCTGCCCATCCTCACAACGTCCTCAATGACATTGTCAACTTCCCTGGAATCGTGTACCTGTTCAACAAGCTGTGGACACACCTTCTTCCACACGCCGCTCAGGTTGTTCTGAGTCACACGTTTCCAGGAGTGATCAATGTTCAGCACAGCATCGTGGATGTTGTATTTTTTCCAGAAGTCTTTGAGGCTGACACCTGGAGTCATTCCGGTTGCCTCCAAAGCGTTACGAATGACCCTCTGGAGATAGTACGCCTTAAACGTACTTATCACCCCTTGGTCCATCGGCTGGATCAGCGAGGTCGTGTTAGGAGGAAGGTACACCACCTGCACATCCGTGTTAATGTCGGTGAGACCAGGGGGGTGTCCTGGAGCGTTGTCCAACACCAGCAGGACTTTAAAGGGAATATTTTGGGAATTGCAAAAACGCTTGACATCTGGCACAAAATGTTGCTTAAACCATTTTGAAAACACTTCCAGCGTTACCCAGGCCTTCCTATTTGATGCCCAATAGACTGGAAGCCTTTTTTTATCAACATGATTGAAGGCTCTGGGGTTTTCAAATTGGTAAATCAACAAGGGCTTGAGTTTGCAGTCCCCAGAAGCATTCCCCCCAAGCAGCAAGGTCAGGCGCTCCTTGCCAACTTTGTGACCTGCTGCTATTCGCTCGTCTCTGCTAATGTAGGTCCTGTTGGGCAAACGCTTCCAGAACAGGCCTGTCTCATCGACATTAAACACTTGCTGGGCAGTGTACCCGCCGTCCCTGATGACCTGAGCCAGTTTGTCAGGGAAGGCCTCAGCTGCTGCGTGGTCAGCACTGCCTGCCTCTCCTGTTTAAATGCACACAAAAACAGTAAAATGAATTTTAAAAAAAATCGGAAGTCAAGGACTACCTGTACCTGTAACAAAAAAAAAGAGAAATTAAATGCTCACCCTGTATTTTTAGGTTGTGCAAATTTGCTCTGTCCTTGAAGCGCTGAAACCATCCTTTGGAGGCAGTGAATTCATCAGGTCCAGTGTCCCCCTCTCCCACAGCACCCCTCCCTGAAGTGCTGCTTGACGTCCCTTCTCCAGGATCGCTCTGTTGTGACGTGCCTTCGCCTTGCTCGCTCTGTCCTGCCCCCTCCTCCCCCGCACCTCCCTCCTCCCCCGCACCTCCCTGACTCCTAGCTTTCAGCGTGCTGTAAATCATGCGGGCCTTCTCCCTGATCACGGCCATGCACACGGGCACGCGCCTTTGAGCATTGTCCTCGATCCAAACCAACAGCAACCTCTCCATCTCCACCAAAACACCTGTTCTCTGCTTCGTGATAATTGTGGACTTCATGGGTGCGGAACGACGCACTTGGTCCAGAATTCTCTCTCTGTCTGCCTTGATCGTCCCCACCGTAGAACGTGGAAAGCCTAGCTTCAATGCTACCTCGGTCGCTGACATGCCCCCATCACACATTTTAACTATCTTTAGCTTCGTCTCAAGGGTTATGGTCTGCCTGGGTTTCTTACCCGCACCCTTATCAGCGGACTTCGAAGGCCTCTTGGGTCCCATTTTATTTCTCTCTCACAAAAAAAAAATGTCTAAAAAAAACCTCGCTAAACCTATGCTACCTGTGGCTAATAAAATACCTCTCGCTAAACCTAATGCTAACTGAATGCAATGCTAATGATGATCGATAAAGTGTACGTACGTTTGCTTTTCTCTCTCGCCGAAACTCAACAACTGGTCAAGATGGCGCGTCCCTTTAAATAGTACGGCAGTGTCGCCCCACCCCTACTACAGGGTCACGCCCACTGTCATGCGCGAACACTCAAGGTGTGTACCCCTCCCCCACCTTGCCGCTTGCCGTAGTGTCGCACTTTTTTTGCCGTATCTCGATTACATACTTCCAATGTATTTCTGTCGTAAGTCCGTTTTATCGGTCGTATGTCGACGGCATTCTTTCAAAGAGGCTTGTCGTAAGTCTGCGTTGCCGTAGGTCGCAGGTGTCGTAACTCGAGGGTTTCCTGTGTATATATGTATATATATATATATATATATATATATATATATATATATGTGTGTATATATATATATACTGTATATATATTTGGTTTGTACATGCTGTTCTTCATTACAGTGTTTGATGAAAACTCTTGGTGTGCAATGTGTGCTGCCTTCAAAGCCCCGGGGCCTGGCCCTGGAATTACCAACTGGGTGAGAAATCAAGAGTTGTCACTGTATAATGCAAAAATAGACACATGGACTAACTATAGCGAGACATGAAATGTTGGATATAACAAACGACAAGCAAGTAAACGGAAAACTGTATGAAAGGAGATGAGTAAGTTCCATACTGATAAACATGTATATTTTCTTTTATTTCTGAACAGATCCAGTGTGACGACTGCGACCGATGGTTCCACGCCCTGTGCCTAAACATGAAGAGGACAGAATTTAAAAAATCAAAGACAGGCAGCTGGAAATGTCTACTGTGCATTTAATATCAGAAATTGGAACTTTGTTCATTACTGTTCCAAAGACATGTTCTGAAAATATCTGTGGAAACTGAAACTGTAATACGTTTGTGTAGCATTGATGTTATGTGTGATGTATCCAGTGTACTGGAATAATTTCAAACTGAAGTAGTTGTATCACGTTTTGTTAAACCTATTGCGCCACAATCCTAAACTTTGAGGAAAGGATTGCCAAGAATTATATTTTAAAAAACATAAAACGTAAACAAATGACTATGCCTCACTTCTACTGATTTTTAGAATTATTTCAGTGTTTTTGGGTCAACAGGTCACATGGCCTGGAAGCTATTGAAGAAAAACACTCATTTTTGAACCATTTTAATGGTTAAAAAATGTACAATGACTTAAAATAGAAAACAAAAGACTGTGCCTCAACTATAGAGACTAGTATAATTATTTCAAAGTGTTTTTGGGTCAACAGGTCACATGTCTTGGAAGCTATTGAAGAAGAACGCTCATTTTTGACCATTTTAATGGTTAAAAAATGTACAATGACTTAAAATAGAAAACAAAAGACTGTGCCTCAACTATAGAGACTAGTATAATTATTTTAAAGTGTTTTTGGGTCAACAGGTCACATGTCTTGGAAGCTATTGAAGAAGAACGCTCATTTTTGACCATTTTAATGGTTAAAAAATGTACAATGACTTAAAATAGAAAACAAAAGACTGTGCCTCAACTATAGAGACTAGTATAATTATTTTAAAGTGTTTTTGGGTCAACAGGTCACATGTCTTGGAAGCTATTGAAGAAGAACGCTCATTTTTGACCATTTTAATGGTTAAAAAATGTACAATGACTTAAAATAGAAAACAAAAGACTGTGCCTCAACTATAGAGACTAGTATAATTATTTCAAAGTGTTTTTGGGTCAACAGGTCACATGTCTTGGAAGCTATTGAAGAAGAACGCTCATTTTTGACCATTTTAATGGTTAAAAAATGTACAATGAATTAAAATAGAAAATAAAAGACTGTGCCTCAACTATAGAGACTAGTATAATTTCTTAAAAGTGTTTTTGGGTCAATAGGTCACATGTCTTGGAAGCTATTGAAGAAGAACGCTCATTTTTGACCATTTTAATGGTTAAAAAATGTACAATGACTTAAAATAGAAAACAAAAGACTGTGCCTCAACTATAGAGACTAGTATAATTATTTTAAAGTGTTTTTGGGTCAACAGGTCACATGTCTTGGAAGCTATTGAAGAAGAACGCTCATTTTTGACCATTTTAATGGTTAAAAAATGTACAATGACTTAAAATAGAAAACAAAAGACTGTGCCTCAACTATAGAGACTAGTATAATTATTTTAAAGTGTTTTTGGGTCAACAGGTCACATGTCTTGGAAGCTATTGAAGAAGAACGCTCATTTTTGACCATTTTAATGGTTAAAAAATGTACAATGACTTAAAATAGAAAACAAAAGACTGTGCCTCAACTATAGAGACTAGTATAATTATTTTAAAGTGTTTTTGGGTCAACAGGTCACATGGCCTGGAAGCTATTGAAGAAAAACACTCATTTTTGACCATTTTAATGGTTAAAAAATGTACAATGACTTAAAATAGAAAACAAAAGACTGTGCCTCAACTATAGAGACTAGTAAAATTATTTCAAAGTGTTTTTGAGTCAACAGGTCACATGACTTTTTTGCTATTGAGGAAAAACCCACAGATTTATGAAAATTAAATTGTTAAAAATTACAAAATGCATAAAAATGAAAAACAAAAAGCTGTGCCTCATAGGCCTGGTCTTGGAGAGTAGTTTGATGTAAGTTTTGTGTGGGTGGCTCTAAAGACCTGAACGGTATTGAGCAAAAACAGTGATTTCTGAATTAATAAATTGTTAAAAATTACAAAATGCATAAAAATGAAAAACAAAAAGCTGTGCCTCATAGGCCTGGTCTTGGAGAGTAGTTTGATGTAAGTTTTGTGCGGGTGGCTCATAAGACCTGAACGGCATTGAGCAAAAACAGTGATTTCTGAATTAATAAATTGTTAAAAATTACAAAATGCATAAAAATGAAAAACAAAAAGCTGTGCCTCATAGGCCTGGTCTTGGAGAGTAGTTTGATGTAAGTTTTGTGTGGGTGGCTCTAAAGACCTGAACGGCATTGAGCAAAAACAGTGATTTCTGAATTAATAAATTGTTAAAAATTACAAAATGCATAAAAATGAAAAACAAAAAGCTGTGCCTCATAGGCCTGGACTTGGAGAGTAGTTTGATGTAAGTTTTGTGTGGGTGGCTCTAAAGACCTGAACGGCATTGAGCAAAAACAGTGATTTCTGAATTAATAAATTGTTAAAAATTACAAAATGCATAAAAATGAAAAACAAAAAGCTGTGCCTCATAGGCCTGGACTTGGAGAGTAGTTTGATGTAAGTTTTGTGTGGGTGGCTCTAAAGACCTGAACGGTATTGAGCAAAAACAGTGATTTCTGAATTAATAAATTGTTAAAAATTACAAAATGCATAAAAATGAAAAACAAAAAGCTGTGCCTCATAGGCCTGGTCTTGGAGAGTAGTTTGATGTAAGTTTTGTGTGGGTGGCTCTAAAGACCTGAACGGCATTGAGCAAAAACAGTGATTTCTGAATTAATAAATTGTTAAAAATTACAAAATGCATAAAAATGAAAAACAAAAAGCTGTGCCTCATAGGCCTGGACTTGGAGAGTAGTTTGATGTAAGTTTTGTGTGGGTGGCTCTAAAGACCTGAACGGTATTGAGCAAAAACAGTGATTTCTGAATTAATAAATTGTTAAAAATTACAAAATGCATAAAAATGAAAAACAAAAAGCTGTGCCTCATAGGCCTGGTCTTGGAGAGTAGTTTGATGTAAGTTTTGTGTGGGTGGCTCTAAAGACCTGAACGGCATTGAGCAAAAACAGTGATTTCTGAATTAATAAATTGTTAAAAATTACAAAATGCATAAAAATGAAAAACAAAAAGCTGTGCCTCATAGGCCTGGACTTGGAGAGTAGTTTGATGTAAGTTTTGTGTGGGTGGCTCTAAAGACCTGAACGGCATTGAGCAAAAACAGTGATTTCTGAATTAATAAATTGTTAAAAATTACAAAATGCATAAAAATGAAAAACAAAAAGCTGTGCCTCATAGGCCTGGACTTGGAGAGTAGTTTGATGTAAGTTTTGTGTGGGTGGCTCTAAAGACCTGAACGGCATTGAGCAAAAACAGTGATTTCTGAATTAATAAATTGTTAAAAATTACAAAATGCATAAAAATGAAAAACAAAAAGCTGTGCCTCATAGGCCTGGACTTGGAGAGTAGTTTGATGTAAGTTTTGTGTGGGTGGCTCTAAAGACCTGAACGGTATTGAGCAAAAACAGTGATTTCTGAATTAATAAATTGTTAAAAATTACAAAATGCATAAAAATGAAAAACAAAAAGCTGTGCCTCATAGGCCTGGTCTTGGAGAGTAGTTTGATGTAAGTTTTGTGTGGGTGGCTCTAAAGACCTGAACGGCATTGAGCAAAAACAGTGATTTCTGAATTAATAAATTGTTAAAAATTACAAAATGCATAAAAATGAAAAACAAAAAGCTGTGCCTCATAGGCCTGGACTTGGAGAGTAGTTTGATGTAAGTTTTGTGTGGGTGGCTCTAAAGACCTGAACGGTATTGAGCAAAAACAGTGATTTCTGAATTAATAAATTGTTAAAAATTACAAAATGCATAAAAATGAAAAACAAAAAGCTGTGCCTCATAGGCCTGGTCTTGGAGAGTAGTTTGATGTAAGTTTTGTGTGGGTGGCTCTAAAGACCTGAACGGCATTGAGCAAAAACAGTGATTTCTGAATTAATAAATTGTTAAAAATTACAAAATGCATAAAAATGAAAAACAAAAAGCTGTGCCTCATAGGCCTGGACTTGGAGAGTAGTTTGATGTAAGTTTTGTGTGGGTGGCTCTAAAGACCTGAACGGCATTGAGCAAAAACAGTGATTTCTGAATTAATAAATTGTTAAAAATTACAAAATGCATAAAAATGAAAAATAAAAAGCTGTGCCTCATAGGCCTGGTCTTGGAGAGTAGTTTGATGTAAGTTTTGTGTGGGTGGCTCTAAAGACCTGAACGGCATTGAGCAAAAACAGTGATTTCTGAATTAATAAATTGTTAAAAATTACAAAATGCATAAAAATGAAAAACAAAAAGCTGTGCCTCATAGGCCTGGTCTTGGAGAGTAGTTTGATGTAAGTTTTGTGTGGGTGGCTCTAAAGACCTGAACGGCATTGAGCAAAAACAGTGATTTCTGAATTAATAAATTGTTAAAAATTACAAAATGCATAAAAATGAAAAACAAAAAGCTGTGCCTCATAGGCCTGGTCTTGGAGAGTAGTTTGATGTAAGTTTTGTGTGGGTGGCTCTAAAGACCTGAACGGCATTGAGCAAAAACAGTGATTTCTGAATTAATAAATTGTTAAAAATTACAAAATGCATAAAAATGAAAAACAAAAAGCTGTGCCTCATAGGCCTGGACTTGGAGAGTAGTTTGATGTAAGTTTTGTGTGGGTGGCTCTAAAGACCTGAACGGTATTGAGCAAAAACAGTGATTTCTGAATTAATAAATTGTTAAAAATTACAAAATGCATAAAAATGAAAAACAAAAAGCTGTGCCTCATAGGCCTGGTCTTGGAGAGTAGTTTGATGTAAGTTTTGTGTGGGTGGCTCTAAAGACCTGAACGGCATTGAGCAAAAACAGTGATTTCTGAATTAATAAATTGTTAAAAATTACAAAATGCATAAAAATGAAAAACAAAAAGCTGTGCCTCATAGGCCTGGTCTTGGAGAGTAGTTTGATGTAAGTTTTGTGTGGGTGGCTCTAAAGACCTGAACGGCATTGAGCAAAAACAGTGATTTCTGAATTAATAAATTGTTAAAAATTACAAAATGCATAAAAATGAAAAACAAAAAGCTGTGCCTCATAGGCCTGGTCTTGGAGAGTAGTTTGATGTAAGTTTTGTGTGGGTGGCTCTAAAGACCTGAACGGCATTGAGCAAAAACAGTGATTTCTGAATTAATAAATTGTTAAAAATTACAAAATGCATAAAAATGAAAAACAAAAAGCTGTGCCTCATAGGCCTGGTCTTGGAGAGTAGTTTGATGTAAGTTTTGTGTGGGTGGCTCTAAAGACCTGAACGGTATTGAGCAAAAACAGTGATTTCTGAATTAATAAATTGTTAAAAATTACAAAATGCATAAAAATGAAAAACAAAAAGCTGTGCCTCATAGGCCTGGTCTTGGAGAGTAGTTTGATGTAAGTTTTGTGTGGGTGGCTCTAAAGACCTGAACGGCATTGAGCAAAAACAGTGATTTCTGAATTAATAAATTGTTAAAAATTACAAAATGCATAAAAATGAAAAACAAAAAGCTGTGCCTCATAGGCCTGGACTTGGAGAGTAGTTTGATGTAAGTTTTGTGTGGGTGGCTCTAAAGACCTGAACGGCATTGAGCAAAAACAGTGATTTCTGAATTAATAAATTGTTAAAAATTACAAAATGCATAAAAATGAAAAACAAAAAGCTGTGCCTCATAGGCCTGGTCTTGGAGAGTAGTTTGATGTAAGTTTTGTGTGGGTGGCTCTAAAGACCTGAACGGTATTGAGCAAAAACAGTGATTTCTGAATTAATAAATTGTTAAAAATTACAAAATGCATAAAAATGAAAAACAAAAAGCTGTGCCTCATAGGCCTGGTCTTGGAGAGTAGTTTGATGTAAGTTTTGTGTGGGTGGCTCTAAAGACCTGAACGGCATTGAGCAAAAACAGTGATTTCTGAATTAATAAATTGTTAAAAATTACAAAATGCATAAAAATGAAAAACAAAAAGCTGTGCCTCATAGGCCTGGACTTGGAGAGTAGTTTGATGTAAGTTTTGTGTGGGTGGCTCTAAAGACCTGAACGGCATTGAGCAAAAACAGTGATTTCTGAATTAATAAATTGTTAAAAATTACAAAATGCATAAAAATGAAAAACAAAAAGCTGTGCCTCATAGGCCTGGTCTTGGAGAGTAGTTTGATGTAAGTTTTGTGTGGGTGGCTCTAAAGACCTGAACGGTATTGAGCAAAAACAGTGATTTCTGAATTAATAAATTGTTAAAAATTACAAAATGCATAAAAATGAAAAACAAAAAGCTGTGCCTCATAGGCCTGGTCTTGGAGAGTAGTTTGATGTAAGTTTTGTGTGGGTGGCTCTAAAGACCTGAACGGCATTGAGCAAAAACAGTGATTTCTGAATTAATAAATTGTTAAAAATTACAAAATGCATAAAAATGAAAAACAAAAAGCTGTGCCTCATAGGCCTGGACTTGGAGAGTAGTTTGATGTAAGTTTTGTGTGGGTGGCTCTAAAGACCTGAACGGCATTGAGCAAAAACAGTGATTTCTGAATTAATAAATTGTTAAAAATTACAAAATGCATAAAAATGAAAAACAAAAAGCTGTGCCTCATAGGCCTGGTCTTGGAGAGTAGTTTGATGTAAGTTTTGTGCGGGTGGCTCATAAGACCTGAACGGCATTGAGCAAAAACAGTGATTTCTGAATTAATAAATTGTTAAAAATTACAAAATGCATAAAAATGAAAAATAAAAAGCTGTGCCTCATAGGTCTGGTCTTGGAGAGTAGTTTGATGTAAGACTTGTGTGGGTGGCTCTAAAGACCTGAACGGCATTGAGCAAAAACAGTGATTTCTGAATTAATAAATTGTTAAAAATTACAAAATGCATAAAAATGAAAAACAAAAAGCTGTGCCTCATAGGCCTGGACTTGGAGAGTAGTTTGATGTAAGTTTTGTGTGGGTGGCTCTAAAGACCTGAACGGCATTGAGCAAAAACAGTGATTTCTGAATTAATAAATTGTTAAAAATTACAAAATGCATAAAAATGAAAAACAAAAAGCTGTGCCTCATAGGCCTGGACTTGGAGAGTAGTTTGATGTAAGTTTTGTGTGGGTGGCTCTAAAGACCTGAACGGTATTGAGCAAAAACAGTGATTTCTGAATTAATAAATTGTTAAAAATTACAAAATGCATAAAAATGAAAAACAAAAAGCTGTGCCTCATAGGCCTGGTCTTGGAGAGTAGTTTGATGTAAGTTTTGTGTGGGTGGCTCTAAAGACCTGAACGGCATTGAGCAAAAACAGTGATTTCTGAATTAATAAATTGTTAAAAATTACAAAATGCATAAAAATGAAAAACAAAAAGCTGTGCCTCATAGGCCTGGTCTTGGAGAGTAGTTTGATGTAAGTTTTGTGTGGGTGGCTCTAAAGACCTGAACGGTATTGAGCAAAAACAGTGATTTCTGAATTAATAAATTGTTAAAAATTACAAAATGCATAAAAATGAAAAACAAAAAGCTGTGCCTCATAGGCCTGGTCTTGGAGAGTAGTTTGATGTAAGTTTTGTGTGGGTGGCTCTAAAGACCTGAACGGTATTGAGCAAAAACAGTGATTTCTGAATTAATAAATTGTTAAAAATTACAAAATGCATAAAAATGAAAAACAAAAAGCTGTGCCTCATAGGCCTGGACTTGGAGAGTAGTTTGATGTAAGTTTTGTGTGGGTGGCTCTAAAGACCTGAACGGCATTGAGCAAAAACAGTGATTTCTGAATTAATAAATTGTTAAAAATTACAAAATGCATAAAAATGAAAAACAAAAAGCTGTGCCTCATAGGCCTGGACTTGGAGAGTAGTTTGATGTAAGTTTTGTGTGGGTGGCTCTAAAGACCTGAACGGTATTGAGCAAAAACAGTGATTTCTGAATTAATAAATTGTTAAAAATTACAAAATGCATAAAAATGAAAAACAAAAAGCTGTGCCTCATAGGCCTGGTCTTGGAGAGTAGTTTGATGTAAGTTTTGTGTGGGTGGCTCTAAAGACCTGAACGGCATTGAGCAAAAACAGTGATTTCTGAATTAATAAATTGTTAAAAATTACAAAATGCATAAAAATGAAAAACAAAAAGCTGTGCCTCATAGGCCTGGACTTGGAGAGTAGTTTGATGTAAGTTTTGTGTGGGTGGCTCTAAAGACCTGAACGGTATTGAGCAAAAACAGTGATTTCTGAATTAATAAATTGTTAAAAATTACAAAATGCATAAAAATGAAAAACAAAAAGCTGTGCCTCATAGGCCTGGTCTTGGAGAGTAGTTTGATGTAAGTTTTGTGTGGGTGGCTCTAAAGACCTGAACGGCATTGAGCAAAAACAGTGATTTCTGAATTAATAAATTGTTAAAAATTACAAAATGCATAAAAATGAAAAACAAAAAGCTGTGCCTCATAGGCCTGGTCTTGGAGAGTAGTTTGATGTAAGTTTTGTGTGGGTGGCTCTAAAGACCTGAACGGCATTGAGCAAAAACAGTGATTTCTGAATTAATAAATTGTTAAAAATTACAAAATGCATAAAAATGAAAAACAAAAAGCTGTGCCTCATAGGCCTGGACTTGGAGAGTAGTTTGATGTAAGTTTTGTGTGGGTGGCTCTAAAGACCTGAACGGCATTGAGCAAAAACAGTGATTTCTGAATTAATAAATTGTTAAAAATTACAAAATGCATAAAAATGAAAAACAAAAAGCTGTGCCTCATAGGCCTGGACTTGGAGAGTAGTTTGATGTAAGTTTTGTGTGGGTGGCTCTAAAGACCTGAACGGTATTGAGCAAAAACAGTGATTTCTGAATTAATAAATTGTTAAAAATTACAAAATGCATAAAAATGAAAAACAAAAAGCTGTGCCTCATAGGCCTGGTCTTGGAGAGTAGTTTGATGTAAGTTTTGTGTGGGTGGCTCTAAAGACCTGAACGGCAT